>OX418216.1:151935534-152073770 GCA_948455865.1 Conomelus anceps
TGAGAGGTAGTGGGAGTGTACGAGAGAGTAAGTTAGAGAGGGAGGGATTCAGATTCAGATGGCTTTATTTGTGTAAATTTACAATGTACTGATAAAAGTATTATAAGCAAATCTCAAATCCCCTAGTTCAAGTGATGTACAGTGATTTTGGAAAAATTAACATAATGGTTGAATAGTTTGAATAGAAAAGATTATAAATACAACAAATATATATTTTAAGGTACTGTACAGCAGAATTAAATTATGTGATTGTTAAAAAAATAAATAAAAAGGGAGCTCGGATCTGAGAGGTGAATTAGACAAAGGGGCGAAGTCTTGGCCACAAGTATTGTAATTATTGTTCTATGAATTTTACAAAGCTAAACTAAAGAATTAATCAACGATATGAATATAAGATGCAATTTGAGAACGATAGTATGATTGTGATATATCTACTGAAATGGCGAAGTTTGAACATATAAATGTCCATTCTTGGAAAAGGATATTCAAAGATATCCTTCTCATCAACACTTGACCGTAAGAGAGAGAGTGAGAGAGAAATAGAGGGAGAGTGTGTTTGTGAAAGAGTGAGAGAGAAAGAGAGAGTGTGTGAGAAAAAGTTGAAGACGGTGAGGAATAGTGAGAGTTTACGAGAGAGTAAGTTCGAGTGGGTGAGAGTGACGGTGTAAATGAGAGAGAGAGAATGAGAGAGTGTTAGTGAGAAGTGTGAGAGAAAGATAGAGAGAAACTGTGTGAGAGTGAGTGAGTAAAATGGAGGGAATGAGATTGTGAGGAAGAGGTGTAGAGATATTTAGAAGAGCTTAGATTAGAACACTTTATTTATGTAAATTTACAAAATTTCTTAAACGAGTTTTAAATAGCATTATTACCGTCGCATAGGTAGCAAATGTACAGCAAATGATATTAATTTAAGATATAAGAGAAAACCTAGTGACGAATTACATAAAATGGCGAATTCTGAACAAGAGAGAGAAAGAAAGAACGAGTGAGTGGATCTGAATGAGAGCGAGTGAAAGAGAGTATGATAATTATAGTGAGAAAAAAGAGAGAGAAAGTGATTGTGTGTAATGAGAGGGTGAGTGTCAACCAGTGAGTGTGTGAGAGTGAGAGTGCAAAGGGGGTAGGAGTAATAGGGAGTGAGCGACTGAGAGAGAACGAGTGTGAGTGATAAGAGAGCGAGTCAGAGAGAATGATGGTGAGAAAAAGGAGATTAGATTAGATTACTTTATTCGTGATAAATTTACAAATTTTTCAAATGCGTGTTTACATGCAACATCACATAGAAAGTAGACCTGGTTGATACTATTTACATTTTTGTTGGAAATATCAGCAGTGATCTAATGGGTAGATCTAATGAAATGAAATTCTAAGTGATGCATTCACATGAAAATGAGACAGAGATAAAGAGTGAGGGAGTGGATGAAAGAGTGTAATGATTAAGTGATTGATAGTATTCATGAGGTTGTTTTTAGGTGTTTCTTCATTACAATACTTGACATTAGGGTGCAAGCACAGTGGATCATTCAATACTCTATGATAATCACCATCTTAAAATCAAACACATGTTGTGTAGCAATGTATGACAGATTAAAGCGACATGAATGCCACCATTGCACAGCGAGTGTTTGATTTTGCGATGGTGGTTATTATCTTATAGTGTATTAATATTATTTAGTTCTAATAGTTTATTCTTATAGTGTACTAATATTATTATTAGTGTTGAAGGCTCCTCTGTGCACACAGTAATAAATAGGCTTTGATGACTGGCGTAACTGATCGGATTTTAAGGCTGTGCACAGGGTTTTTGTTCATAATTCTTTTAGAAGCTTCTTGTATTGAATGGGTCTTAGGGCCTTGAATTGTTATGTATTGCTGTGAGGAAAAATTTTTTCTTCGATTTTTTTCTCTTAACTTATAAGGGGTTTAAAGTTGAACTTTTTCGGTTTTGGGAGCAATTGATCTCACCTTCGAAAGGTTTTAAATTTTTTATATATTTTCCATGACTAAAATACACCTTGAGGAATAAATCGACATGTTTTATTACAATCCAATTTTTTTTTCAAAAATTGACATTTTTCCAGATTTAAAAAAACGAATTCCTTAATCAGAGTACCGTAATAAATATGTCATTTTATTCCTTGAGGTGTCTTTTAGTTATGCAAAATTTAACAAAAATCACTCATAGGTGAGATCAATTGCCCCCAAAAACCGAAAAATTTCAACTATGAATCCTCATATTTAAAAACAAATTGGTGAAGAAAAAATTTTTCCATTGCAATAGATAACATTTTAAAGCCCTAATAATATCCAATACAATTAACTTGAAAATAATTATGTACCAAAACCTGCGCACAGCCTAAATTCCTTTAATCTTGAATGCATAATGATTTCTTCCTTTTCTATACGTTCTCACCCCTTCCTGTTGTATAATTTTTAACCTGCTTTTCCTTCATCTGCTTTCCTTACAATATGGTATTCAACTACATGCCCGACCATGTTTTTTTAATTTTTTTTGTGTATCTATATTTTTTCAAGTTTGTTACTGCTGTTTAGTTTTAAATTTTTGTTTATTTAGGTCTTGAGTTCGTATTAAAAATAAATTGAATTTAAAATTACTTTATTGTCGAATCTGGCTGAATTTCAATTGTGTAACAATTAGACGAGTGTATCGAGGTTGATACACAGGCTGTGATACACAAGTGCTACAATTTAGTGCATGGGCCACATTTGATACGGTTTCACAGCACGGCTACTGGCATCCTTCTCACTCTTTACTCTCTAAACCTTTCTTTCTCCTTCTCGCCGCTTAGCTTGTCTGTCAGCTGATCCGTTTTATAACCACCAACGTCCTTGGCCGTAATTTGTTGTTCCATTTAACCACACAGTCACTCACCTACTCCTCTCTTTTTTCTCTCTCACTTCACGCCTGATATCGCTCTTTCAAATATGTTTTACATTCTCTTCCAGAGTGTCTCTCTCCAACACTTAGAATCAACAGTTAGCAGGCAGACATTTACTGTCGGTCTCTCTCACACACTGTCTTCCCCCCCCCCCCAAATGCTCAATCCGTCTTTTTTACTTACCCCTCTCTTTTTTTTGTGCTGGAAATTCCATCTTACTTATACTATTTTCAACACAATTATTTAAATCTCTTGTTAAATAGTAGTGATTGAAATTTGTTACGTTACGTTATCTCGCTCTCTCTCTCTTTATCCCTCTTTTTTATCTTCTCTGTCTCTATCTCCCCTTCTCTCTTACTTGGAAATCCCATGTTATGTACACCAATTTACCTTTTATATTTACTTGTTTCTTCCTTACAAGAAAAATAAAAGGTTGAATTTAATAATGATTTATTTTGGATAAATACTTGATAATGCATCGTCAGTTATTGTCATACAAAATTGTTATAGAAAAGCCTAATTATTGTGCCATAATGATGATAAATTGAGAGAAAAAAAATATGGCTTTCATTTGTGGGGAGACCCTCACGGGTAGTTCCACCTCCCCGTTTGAGCCATGTTAAGGGGAAAATGGTGGACCTACTATTTAAGGTGGATTTCGAACCACCGGGTATAATGATCTTTGGCACTATCAGAAATTTTTCTTGGTTTTATTTTCAATCTAATTTGTTTTTAAAATGATTGATACTTAGTTAATTCTTACGTCGTTCCTTGACATTGCAATATGGGCAAGATGACCTCTCATGAACGAATACCTCTCCAGATCGAATATTTTGCATTGTTAATCAATTTCGTTACATAGATATTTTACTGTATTTATAGTAATTTCCAAATTTTCCCTAAACAAGTGCTAGTTAACTGTATATTTATTTAATCTGTGGTATTTGAAATACTTACCAACTGCAGAATAGCTGCTAATTAATAAGCTACGTGCCTTTAATCTCGTCTACCAAAGTTATACTAAATAAAGAAAGGAGGATACTAGACACCTTTTCTATCTCTTTTTACTACTAGCTTAATGACTTGTTTCTCACCACCGAATCTTTCTATTTCTATTTCTTTTCCTCTTCTTCATCCTCCTCCTCCACCACCACCTCTTCTTCATCTTCCTACACCTTCTTCTCTCCATCTTCTTTCTCCTCCTCTTCTTCTTTCTCCCCCTCCTACTCCTCCTCTTCATCTTCCTCCTCCTCCTCCTCCTCCTTTTCCTCCTCCGCCTCCCTCTCCCATTTATTTTATTTCACCTCCTCTCCTTCTCATCATCTTCTTCCTCCTCCTGTTCCTGCTTCTCTCCTACTCCTTCTCCTCCTATTCTTCATCCCCCTCTTCTTCCTAATCCTCCTTTTCCTCTTCGTCTTCATCTTCCTCCACCTCCTCATCTTCATCTTCTTTCTCCTCCTCCTCCTCCTTCGCCTCCCTCTCCCCTTCATTTTACTTCACCTCCTCTCCTTCTCATCATCTTCTTCCTCAACCTATTCCTGCTTCTCTCCTACTCCTTCTCCCCCTATTCCTCCTCATCCTCTTTCTCTTCATCTTCCTCCACCTCCTCCTCTTCATCTCCTTTCTCCTCCTTCTCATCCTCCTCCACCTCAATATCCCAGGAGTAGTAAATCGCCTTCAACTCATCTACATCCTTCCGTCTTCTTTCTCTTTTCTTCTTATTCTTTTTATTTTTCTTCCTCGTCCTCTTCTTCTACTTCTTCTTATCCTTCTCCCACACTTTCTTTTCCTTCCTATCGAAATTTTCCACCTCCAAAAAAAGAGAGAGAGAGAGTGAGAGAGAATTGGATTGCTGCCTTCATTTCTAGAGAGAATAGAGAATGATTGATTTGAGTGTGTGTGTTTAAGAGAGAAAAAGAGTGTGTGAGAGAGAGAGAGAAAGAACATGAGTGACGGAGTGAGAGAGAGAGGTGTGACGTAGTGCGAGATGAGTGAGAAGGCCTGATTGAGTTTCTGCATGTTGTTTTGTTTTTCTATGCTCAAAGATCCGCTAGGTTCTACTAATACATGCAAAAAAGCCAGTAAATAATTAGCAGGTAATTAGTGAAGTATGTAGCAGGCAAGATTTCACGATTTTCAACTAATCACACACACACACTCAAAAAATTCTAGTTTTCAACATGGAATAACGGTCTGCTGAACTTGTCAGGTTAAAAGTCCTGAACAGATATGGAATTTTCTGTTATTGATAAATGGAATAACGTGAATTAACAGAATGAAATTGACGTGAAAATGCGGGTTTTCCCTTTCGGGAACTGATCTCAGAGCCTTGAGCTAATAAAATTAAAATTAAGCGAACCATGTTTCCCACATACCCAGCTAGAAGTCAGGTTACCAGTCTCGTTCATCCGGCATAAAAAAGTATATGGCTTATATTGTTGGGGTGACCCTTACGGGTAGTTTCACCTCGCTGCTTGAGCCATGTTATTGGAAACATGGTGGACCTCCTATTTTGGGTGGGTTCCGAACCATCGGGAAGTTATTCTACAGCAGACAACAGAGTATTATTTTGCTGGCCAACCCAATTGGTCACCCTTACAGAGAGGGTTCAAGAGAGCGTTGCTTATCAAATCTGATTGAACAGATAGCTGCTACGGTTCACGGCTATCACATCCGGCTCAATTACATCATAATATTTCAAAAATCGGGTTGAGGTGATTCTGGGTTCTCGTATTCAAATCAAGTAAAATTACTAGTATGCTATTAAAAATTTATTAAGGGCCGGACACGGCCTTATTGAAATCGTGCCGTTGTCCGTCCGTCTGTGCTCTAGCTCTTAAAAAGAAAATTCTAGACTTGAAACTTGGTATGTAGCTTGCACATAGTCCAAGTGAGATCGCTATTGATTTTGCAGTTTTGGGCTCGAATATAAAAATAATGATGATGTAAAACAGATTTCCACTATAGGCTTTAGGTTAGTTCAGGTATAAATCAAAACATTGAACAGATGATGCTGTCGCTGGTGCGGTTTTCATTTGAAAATAAAAACATTGGATATTACAAAGACAGATGTTTAGCCCAATTATCCACTTTATTTTCATTTTCATTGTGTTGAATTCTTTTCTTAAATTATTTTAAATCTTCTGAAAAAAAAAACAGAAAATATGGAATCATGATTTATTATGAGATCTATTGCACAAGAAGAAGGAGAAACAATACTCCTTCTCAAGAACTGCCGATGTGCATTTTTTGGTGATTTGGGAAGCATATGATGTTTATAGAAATCAAAGCAGTTGAATGGTGCATATGCCTATCAGCACAGCTCATAATAATAATTATTAAATTCGTCGGTTTCTTGTATTTATTTGTCATAATTTACACTCGATAATAAAGCAACTGATTTTGTAGGCAATTGAACAAATGAAAAAATTCATTCTGTCATAAAACAAGCATAAAAAACACAAATTCATTGCAAGAAACAAAATTACTAAAGCATTTAATATTTTTTTCTGACCTCCACATGGGATAACTTTATTATTCAGCGAGCCTCTAGGCTAATAGATTCTTAATCTAACCTGAATTTAAGGATAGAACTTAATCTAATCTAACCTTAATATTTAACCTTTTTATTTTTAGTCGCAGTATTATTGGTTTGATGGGGGTTTTTGGTCTATTCCAGCTTGTTGAGACTATTTTCTCTTGAGGCTGTGCGCAGGGTTTTCGGTCATAATTTTTTTCTCGAAAATTCTTGATGTTAATCAGGTGTTTCATCTACTATTTTGTGAAAAATGGGGGTTCAAAGTTGAACCTTTTTGGTTTTTGGGGGCAATTGAACTTACCTACGAATTATTTTGAATATTTGATAATTTTTTTTATAGATGAGACACCTTGGGGAATAGAATGACACATTTTAATTTAGCAATTGTTTTTTTTTTATATTTTTCTTCAAGTGAAATTTTTTCCTGGTTTAAAAACATTATTTTGGGAAAAGAATTGTTTGATGGAAATGAAAAATAATAATGTCATTTTATTCATCAATGTGTCTTTTAGTTATAAAAAAATTATCAATAGTTTAAAATAACTTGTAGGGGAGATCAATTGCCCCCAAATCCGAAAATATTCAACTTTGAACCACAATATTTTATGAAATATTAGATGAAAAAAAAAATAATTTCAGCAATAGATAACATTTCAATACTTTAATAACATCCAATATAAGAAACTTAGAAAAAGAATTATGACCAAGAATTCTGCGCTCAGCCTTATAGATAGAATAAGATACTATAGATACCTTATAGTGGGTATCATAATTAGGAATAAAATTATATTTAGTAGCAACTTTGAAAGTCTGAATTCTCTTTAATATCTGTATTTTTTTTTAATAAACTGGATGTTTCGTAGTATCATCCAGAGAAATTATTAATTGTATATAATATTAAATAATAATAATAATAATAAGAAGGAATGTTTGATGGAAAAATTCGATTAAATTCCAAGTAATTCTGAGAATAGCTTGTAAAAGGATGCATAGTGATGGTCAGACAGCAAAGAATGCATAATATAATGTGGCTAGTAACTTTCACCTGACAAATTCATTAGTCGCCATCAAAGTAACAGATAGCCGGTGAGAGAGAGTGAGAGTGTGAGAGAGAATGAGCGAGTGAGAGAGAAAGAGTGAGGGATTGAGTGAGTGAGTGAGAAGGTTTGAGAGTGAGGTCCACGACTTCCTATAACTGGTGAATGACGTTGAAATGCTATTCAGTTGCATGATGCAGATGCATCACAGAGAAAATAGAAACTCAAATGATTTAAAATTATTTTCACATTTTATAGTAACTGTTAGTTTAGTTTATATCTAGTATAGATTATTTTTTAACTAAGTTTATGTATATTTTAGTATACGAGGAGTCCGACAAACTGTTAAAGCTTATTTCTCTTATGAAAATAAAAAAAAAAGTTCATAAAGCATCAACCTGGAAACGCTTCGTTACCGAAATGGAAAAGACAAAAAGTTACAGCTAACCATATAATTTTACTAATTATTGAACGAGTGAAGTGAGGTCTATGTTTCGGGTCGACCGAATTGCATTTGTCTATTTGTTAGTTTGTAACGCATGTACGGCTGAACGCGTGAACCGATTTCTTTGAAATTTGGCATGAATGGTCCTTTTAGTAATGCGCAGCGATTTATGTATAACGTTTTTTTTTTTTAATTTTGTTGCATTTAAAGGATAATTTTAAGGAAAAAAGGAAAAGCCTTCTTCTATAGAAACATATAATTTTTAAATGTGCTTCTCTATCATAATGCAATTGGAATCATAGATAGCCCTCGTGCAGTAACATCTGGTTGAGCGTTATTCATATGAATAAAGTTATCATTCATATTTTTGTTGGTTTCATATCTAATATTTCAGTAAAATATAACAAGTGATTACTAAGTAAATGATTTACAAATTCAATTAATATTATTTTATGAACTCATTCAACAGACATCTAAAATCAATTTCAGCAATCAGCTGTCTCGTAAATTGAAAACACAGCCTTTTTGATGTGATACAGAGTGACCTTTTGTGAAAAACAGACATGTAATAGACTACGCAAATTGAATCAAGTGTTAGGTCTGATAACTGATATCATTGAGTACATGGAGTATGTTGCTGTGTGCAAGCACACTTATTCTTGGGCTTGAGGTCTACTGTTCATAGTTATTTAATATGTACTTCAAAAAATAATATTTATTGAATTAGTTATCCTATATTTTTTTCTATTACTCCTTTTGTGTTTGATAATTGAATTACTAGCATTTTGTATCAGATAATTATCTGTTTTTATATTATTTTTAAGTGTTCTACTAGTTATTTTAGTGAGTGCAAGCCTACGAAATCATTGTTACACATTCTGTAAATAATATCAATAATTAATAATATTGTTCTTCTAGTAGTTGACATTGAATGCTTGTTTTCCGTGACGTTATGTAGACACAATAATAATAATAATAATAATAATAATTTCTCTGGATGATGGAGAACTCATCCAGAGGAGTTTATTGGTACAAGCTCAAACATGACAATATATTATTAAATATAAAACACAGTGATTTAATTGCTAAATTTGAAAAAATATGATTTTCCACTATAAAACTATGTGTCGGGGTGATCATCAATATAAACCTTAGATCAAGCTAATACTATTCCTAATTAGCCCTTATAACTAATACAATAATAAAAACTATTTACTACCTAAAACTACCTAAGTATGCATAATCGTATTTCTATTCACATCCTATTTACTATGAGCTCCTCACTACGGTGGACTCCAATATTATATAACCAATCCCTAATCTTTTTATTATTGCTTTCTTCTTTTATTTCCAGTGGAATTCTATTGTAAATTGTTGGCCCTAAATATCCTATTGATCTTTGCCCAAATGCTGTGTTCATTCTGGGTACATCCTGATAATTGAGACTTTTTGAATTTTGAAAACTGGATCCACAAAACTATAATTTTCGGATCCCCAAATTAACAGACCATATCTTATAAGAGATTCAACTAATGTAAAATATACTGTTTTTATCATTTCTTTATTAATAATATGCCTCAGCTGATAAAATGTATATTATATTAGCTTCCTTATTTTTGCAGTTGTATAAGATATGATATGTGCTAAAACGCTGTTCTCTGCTGTAAAATCACTTCCCGGTGGTTCGGAACCCACCTAAAACTGTAGGTCTAACTCATCAATCACCATCATTCAACTCATTACCCACGCTCAGGTCTCAGACCTATGTGGGCTTCATCCTCAGAAAAAAATCCCATTTTAATAAGTCATCTACTATTATTCCAAGATATTTAATACTATCTGAGCGTTCTATCAGTGGACAATTAAATTGTTATTAATTCTATCACAATAATGAAGTTTTATCAATGTCTTACGTGGTTTGGTACTATCAGTTGAAGAAAATGTTAAAAATTTGTTTTTTTCTGCATTCAATGAGAGTAAATTATTTCCCAGCCATCTAGTGATTTTTGAAAGTTCTGTTTCGACTATTTGAAATACTTCTTCCCAGTTATTTCCTTGAAAGCGGAGTGCTGTGTCATCTGCAAAGGCTATCACCCTACCTTGACAATGGCGAGGCTGTATGATTATAACACTTTGTATTAAGAAATTGACATTTTAAAGCTTTCCAACTCTGTCCATTTAAGCCCAAATCCAAGATGACCATTACAACAACAGTTTTTTCTCTTGGTATGTAAGGTGGTGGTGTGGAGAAGAAGTTAGTGTCTGTATGTAAAAGAGAGAGAGTTTGAGAGCTAATCATGACGAGGGGTGGGAGAGTGAAAGAGAGTTTGAGAATGAGTGTGAGAGAAAATGGGAGTGAGAGAGTGTGTGCGTGAGAGAGAGAGAGGTGTAGTGAGAAAGAGAGAGAGAGCGATAGATAGAGAGATTAGAGTAGATTATCTTTCTTTATTCAAGTAATTTTACAAATTATGCATATGAATGGAATGATTAAAAACAAAATTATCAACATCACATATATACAATAGTAAACTCAGATCATATTCATTTTTATAGTCCTAGAGATTATGTATTGTACAATGATCTCATCTGTATGATGTCCATGAAATTAACTATCTAAATGATACAATTACATGAAATGGCGAAGCTTGGACAAAGATTCGTCCATTCTTAACCAGTATAGTTTAAGAGAGAGTTAAATTCTATTTGCATTTAGTTCCTGTTATTTTTGTTTCAGTATGGAAGGAGTTTATTATAAAAGTAGCGGGTGTGCTATTAAGATGGAAATAGAGAATTTAAATTATGAATTGTACAAAATTAATTACTATAATCATAATGATGACGGATAATGAAAAGAGGAGATAATTTGAAATAGTTGATTCTGTACAAGTTTTCTTAGATTGATTGTGGTGAGTGATGAAACATTTTTTAATAAGCTATACAATACTGATGAAATATTATTATTTACAAAGAAGTTGAGTGTTTTAGTGGTTTCATGCCGTTGCTCTAGGGTTGGGTGGATGCAGTCATTTTCTCAGAGAGATTCAGATTCAGATAGCTTTATTCGAGTAAACGTACAATTCATATGACTTCTGACTATTACCTTACAATGAATGACATCACCTAAATTCATGGAAGATAGATAAAAAATAGATACAAGACGGTACGTTACTATTACACTGTTTTGTAAATCAGACATTAAAAGAATATCTGTATAATAAATGAATAGTAATAGTAAGGTGATGCATTTACACAAAAGGGCGGAGTTAGGGCAACTAGCCCTATCTTACACTCAACCTACTTGAGAAGAAAAGAAACGGAAGGGAAAAAGAAAGAATGTCTTTAGTGAGAGTGAGATGGTACGAGAATGTGAGAAACTGAAAGAGAATGAAAGACTGAAAGAGAATGGTTGAGAAAGAGTGTGAGACAGAGAAAGAGATATAGTGTGTATATGTGTGTGTGTGAGAGAGAGAATGTGAGTGAGTGCAGGTGGGTGCGAGAGAGAAGGTGTGTGTGTGTGTGTGTGTGTGTGTGTGTTAATGATTAATAGATAGAGTTCGAATGAGTGAGTGAGTAAGAGTGAGTGTGTGAGAGAAACGGAAGGGAAAAAGAAAGAATGTCTTCCTCGTCTGGTTATTCTAATAAGGAATAGAAATGATAATAATATTTGAATTGGCATGCCATTTGGTTTGCTGTGAAAGTTTTGTTCTTCCTAAAACTGTGTTGTGCTGGGCCTATATAGCCAATACTGTGTCCATATAGCCTTTTGTTTATGCACTACTCAAGTAGTCTGTACTGTAATGTAGCAGTGTTATTACCGGATTATGGAAGAAGACATCTTAAAACTCTTCCTGTTTCTCGCACTCTCTTTGTGTCTCTCGTTTTTCCTGTCTCACTCTTAATCTCGGTCTCTCTCTCACACACACACACGCACACACACATACACTCTCTTTTATATGTTTTTGTTTTATTTTGTTGCAGTAGGTTGAGTGTAAGATAGGGCTATTTTGCTCTAACTCCACCCTTTTGTGTAAATGCATCCCCTTGATATTACAATTCATTTATTATTCAAATATTCTTATTAATGTCAGTAATCTTTCTCACAAAACAGTGTAATAGTAACGTATCGTCTTGTACCTACTTTTTATCTACCTTCCATGAATTTAGGTGATGTCATTCATTGTAAGGTAATAGTCAGTATGTACTTTTACTCAAATATAGCTATGTGAATCTTTATCAATCACTCACTTTCTCTTTCCTACTCACTGTCTTTTTCTCTCACGAAAATATTCTCAACGCTAATAGTTTGGCACAATTTGAAATACAATACAAACAAATATGTTGAGAAGATACAAAGTGTAGTTTTCTTTATTTTTTTTTCTTGTTTCAAGTGGACTTTCAGTTTTTCTTGTTAGCAGACGATTCTTGTCAATTTTCAAGCAAAATTTGATATTTTTTTCTTGTATATATTTGAGATATATTTTTATTTGACTGTTTTCATTTATATAATAAATTTTCGCCAATAGTTATTTTACTATTCATATTTATTTGCCATTATGTTATCCTGTACCTGTTATGCTGTTAATGAACTAACCTTGAGATTTCCTCAAGTTAAAGAAGACTTGAGATAAGTTTTTAAGTTTTCCTTGTGATAAGGTAATTTTTTATGATGTTTGTCTTACCTCGTTAACCATACTTTCTGAATACTTTGCCATTGTCTCTTGTACTTGTCATCCTGTTAATAAGGGCAAGGCCTGCTTTTAGGAACCTACCTTAAGGTATCCCTACCCCAAGGAAGACTAAAAAGCCATTATAGGAGGGGCAATACTGTACTTTCTAAATACCTGTTATCCTGTTTTGATGGCTCGTATTTCACATTGAGGCGTCATCTTCAACTAACTCGAGGGTAACTTGAAAACTTAGATTAGAGGTCTGTCTTGAGTCCTCAAAGAAACTAACTTCAAGGAAGCCTCTATCCGGTTAGGCTCATGATTAGAGGGGGGGGGGGGGGGGACTGGCCACAGAGATTGTTTCAAGAGGTTGAAATTACTTGAAATTGGCAAACAGTGTAATTTTGATTTTTGTTCAATGTTGGATGAAGTCTAGAAACTTGTCCGTGGGTGATGCGGTGACTGATGACAAGGCGAAACCATCCAAGCATTGATGAGATTCGAAGTAAACACCTCGTGTTATTATTAAAAGAACTTGAAAAAATTTATTAAAAAAAAATGTGACAAATTGATGTTTAGGCATATTCTTCCTGAAACTCTCTTTGTAATGGCGAAGGTGATTTACTGTGAAAGGTTTCCATAATGATTAAAAAGTCTTGAAGTTGTCACAACCACATTTATTAAAAACCGTGAGATACTAGTTTCGGTTGTTATACCATTATCAATCTCAATCAAACTAATACTAAAGTACAGAGAAGCTTATCAATCTCAAACAACTTATCATTCTGAATAATAGACAAAATTGTCACAACCACATTTATTAAAACTTTGAGAAACTAGTTTCGGTTGTTATACCATTATCAATCTCAAACAACTTATCATTCTGATGAATAATAAGACGAAATTGTCACAACCATATTTATTAAAACTTTGAGAAACTAGTTTCGGTTGTTATACCATTATCAATCTCAATCAAACTAAAACTAAAGTACAGACAAGCTTAATATATACGGAACATGGAATGAACCTATTGGCTAAGCGAGAAAGAGGCTGACCTTCACCGAACGTTGTTACTCCTCCCACCAGGGGGCGTGACTTGTCAGCCAATCACAACGTTCGATGAAGGTCAGCCTCTTTCTCGCTTAGCCAATAGTATCATTCCATGTTCAGTATATATTAAGCTTCTCTGTACTTTAGTTCTAGTTTGATTGAGATTGATAATGGTATAACAACCGAAACTAGTATCTTACAGTTTTTAATAAATGTGGTTGTGACAATTTCGTCTTATTATTTATTATGTGCTACACTTTTCACAGTGCACAACTAATTTATTATTGCTCTGATGTTTATTTATTTTGTTTCATTTGTTGATTAATTTTGTTTTGTTTTGTTATGTTTCAGCACCTGTCGCTGCCATCTTCTCAGTCGGCCAGAGGCGCTGACTTCAACTTTAGTCTTTCAAGCAACGAGGACATTGAGGGGCCGCAGGGAAGCTTCGAATGCATCCAGCAGGTCGCACCAAGGTACTTCTGCTACATTTTAAACTAGCGCGTTGCCCGATTCAATTGAATCTCATTTCCACAATAGTAACTTTATTAATTAGCCTCTTTTTTCTTATCCCTCTACATCTTCGTCTTCTTCCTGCTTATTATTTTTCTTCTTCCAGTTCACCTCCATCATCTTCTTACTCTTCTTCATCCACTTCTTGCTCCTCCTTCTCCTCCTAATTCATCTTCTCCTTCTTCCTCCTCCTCTTCTCCTTCTTCCTCATCCTCTTCTCCTTCTTCCTCATCCTCTTCTCCGCCATCTTCTTATTATTCTTGTTCCTTCTCCTTTTTTCTTCCACTTCTTCCTCCTCTTCTACTTCATCTTCTCCTCTTTCTTCATCTTCTTCTTTCTCCTCCTTTTCTTCTTCCGCTTCTACTACTACTTCTTCTTCTTCCTTTTCTTCTTCTCCTTATTCTTCTTCTATTTCTTCTCCTTCTTCATCATTTTCTTCTCCTTCTTCATCATTTTCTTATTCTTCTTCCTCCTCATTTTCTACTTCCAATTCTTCCTCCTCTTCTATTTCGTCTTCTTCCACTTCCCCTCCTCCTTTTCCATCTTCTTCTTCTTCTTTCTCCTCTTTTTCTTCTACTTCTTCCTCATGCTTCTTCTGCGACTACTTCTTGTTGTCTTATTTTTCTTCTCCTTCTTCATCTTTTAACTTATTCTTCTACCGTTTCCTCTTCTTCTTCTTCTTCTTCTTCTTCTTCTTCTTCTTCTTCTTCTTCTTCTTCTTCTTCCTTTTCTTCTTCACCTTATTTTTCCTCTTCCTTTTCTTCTTCTTCTCTTATTCTTTTTCTCCTACCTTCTTCTCCTAAAAAATCTTATTCTTCGTCTTCCATTTCTCCCCCTCCTTCATATTCTTCTTCCTCCTCGTCTCCTCCTCCTCCTCCTCCATCTTCTTATTCTTCTTCATCTTCCTCCTCGTTTGCTTCTTTTCCCACTTTTTGTTCTTCCTCATGCTCCTTCTACTACTATTTCTTCTTCCTTTTTCTTTTCTTCTTCATCTTTTCTTTTTTATTCTTCTTCCTTTTCTTCTTCATCTTTTCTTTCTTATTCTTCTACTTCTCCTTCAACATCGTATTCTTCTTCTTTTTCTTCTTCTCCTTTCCCTTCTTCCTGGTTTTCTTCCTTTTCTCCGACACTCCCTCACTCTTCAGCGGTAGATTATCGTCGACAGATAACAGCAAGTTTTATCATATAGGATAATCAATAAATAATAAATAGCTATTTGCTGTTATCTGTCAACGATACTCTACCGCTGGATAGTGAGGTAAAGGAGAAAAGAAAGAATAAAAAGAAAAAGGAAAAAAAGATAACCTACTGTAGTATTTATATAACTTGGCAGCGTGTAGCAGATGGGACATGATACATCTGAACCCAGCATACTGCTGCCAAGTTATATGAAAACTACAGTACTTGAATTATGCATCAATAGCGGGGCATACTTCATTATTCCACTTTGAACATGTCTCAATAAGTTGAGTGTTTAGGCTGAAAGTGCTTCGTTTAAATTGAACTTCATTTTTGAGTGAAATTTCTTGTGAAACACACCCAACCTAAGATTTGGATTTTTCAGATAAAATTTTATGAAATTTTTCATAAAG
The DNA here is from genome assembly GCA_948455865.1 of Conomelus anceps. Lineage (NCBI taxonomy): Eukaryota > Metazoa > Arthropoda > Insecta > Hemiptera > Delphacidae > Conomelus > Conomelus anceps. The sequence continues at coordinate 151,951,274 of OX418216.1, forward strand.
TTTTCCAGTTTTGGGCTATAGCCTGTTGTATTTGACATTGATTGTACTTCAGACCTGATAACTATATAAAATTGAATATCGTCCTATGTAGCATGCCTCAATATCCTACTTGTGGCATGCCTCAAAATGCACATGTTGCAAGCAGAATTGTGAGAGGCACATGGGGCAAGAAAGTGGCACAAAAGTGAGAACAGTGCGCTTGCTATGTGGCATTCAATAATAATTACGACTACTTTTGTTGCTCACACAAAAACGTTAAAAAGCAAACTTTACTGTACCTTGACCTCGAAGCAAGTGCAGGCGACCCTTGACTGTTGGTTATGCCTCAATGATTTCAGTTGCACGTGTTTCCCAAATGTCCTTGGTCTCCTAGATCCTTGAGGATTGTTTTAAAATCAGGATAGTATTGAGCATGCCTTTGAATAGAATAACATTTTACTGTAGTTTTCAGACTGGTTATTTTACAGGGTGTTTAAAAAATGACCCAACTCATGCATATAATTCTGTAACAAATACATATTCTACGGAACACGATTAAAGTACAATCTTGTACCAATGTTAGGAAGTTAGATGTTGGATTTGATGTCTTGTAAATTCAAAAGAGATTTCAACACATTTGTAGCAACTTTCTTTCAAGTTTCCTTTGTTTTTCTATTTGAAATAATCTTTTGAATGTTGTTTGAGTTTCAAGTCAAATTATATTGTATAAGAATTTTGTTATCAACGTCACAATGCAAAGAGCCCTATTGAAAAACATCAGACAGGATAAATTCCAAGGATCTCAAGAATAGAATCATCTTAAAAAAAGAATAGATCTGGCCCAATTTAATGAAAACACTGCTGTGACTAAACTAATGCTCGATTAGTACATTCTAATTGACGGAGGTAGTTGACATTGAATTAAACGTTGCTTAAATATCGAAGGGACACAGGAAATTCACCCCATGCATGACTTCCGCCATTTGATCCCAGGGCGGCGTCATTTTTTAAACACCCGTTATTTGATACCCGTGCTTTTTTGCAACGGGATTTAAAGAAGATTTTTTTTAAATTAAACATGGGATGTGTGGATTTTAACCGCCAATGCCAATACAATCCCAAAAAAGGAATTAGGAGCTGAAACGGAACAATTGTTTAGCTTTGACTTGCCTCTTGAAAGCGCATTTGCATTGTAGTGACGTATCAGCCGCTCTATGAGCTTCCTGCGTCTAAAAACATTTTAAAACAGTAAGAGTGTCCATAAGTGAAATTTGTGAATTCGTTTTAAAAATGTAAAAAGAAAACTGTCTTTGAGGTGCACTGTAGAGGAAGATTAGAGGAAGTAGTTTAGAGGAAGATTTGTGCCATATTTGGTGCTGCAAATCGTTGCCGTTTTGTGAGATTGACATATACACAACCCACACACATACGCGCGCGCGCGCACACACACACACCTACTCTCTTATTATTGAGATGTAGTAGGGGATACCCTTAAAAGGTATCACGAATTATTGATTTAATGGAACAATCTATTTTATCAATGACTGAGCAAACACGTGATCGTGAAAATATTACTCAATGAGGCAAATTGTTCATTCATGAAAGAAAGGAATCTATATCGGGAAAAAATACAAATGAATTGTGTCGTTTACCCATGTACACGTGTCAGACTCATGTTGACATCATCCGATTGAAAAGAAATAATGTATAATTCCTTTACTGTGTGATGATATTATTATTATTATTATTATTATTATTTTTTGAATTCTATATTTCTCCATTTTACTGGGTAAGAGGGTGGCATTGGCTTTTTTAGCAAAATGACACCCTTTCTATTTTGGTATATTTAGGAAGCTCCTTACTATTGACGTTGTGCACAATATGACAGCTTTCTGCATTAAATTTTGCACCCACACAGGCAGTCTCAACTTTTTCATCCTCTCAGGCAGCTCTTTTGGTATTACACGTGTAGCTGATATTATCAATGGCATAATTACCACTCTCTCTTATTATTATTATTATTATTACTATTATTATTATTATTATTATTATTATTATTATTTTCTCTGTATTGTAACCCATAGAACAGAGGCATTTATTAAACAGAAAAATAAATTACAATAAATGAAAAGTGTATTCAATGCTAAGTTTTGCTGCTAATCGATTGTAGCATCCCACTATAGAAAATAGAAATGCATAAAGAAGGACTTCCTTTATTTTATTGTTTGCTATATTGTTATTGTTTATTGTTATTTATTCATTATTTTTCTTTTGTTTGCTTTTGTAGATGTCTGGAGAGTGTTGGGGCACTGCATTGCAAAATGCGCGTACAAGCAAATGACGATGTCTACGACAAAACGAGAAAGAAAATGGCGGAGGCCGAAGAAATGCACAAAACAAAATGGTCAGTAACAAACTATTTAGAAAGTTGATAAAGTAAAATTATCATTTCAAAGACCTAATAAATGCAGTCAAAACTAAACATAATTAGTGATCCTTCCACCGAAACTTTCGATTTCAAAATAATTGATGTCTGTACCAAATCCAAACTAAACATTAATTTTATATCGATATCAAAATAATTGATATCTTTATCAAAGTCAAACCTGACATTCCTTTTACATCGACTGTCGTTAACGATTCTTTCATTTGATTATTTCGTTGGAAGCTTATGGAACTACAACAGAAAAAGGTATTTCAATGACCAGTAGACATGAAGATCCTCAGATGAATTATTATATAAGTAACTTTAAAGGTGACATAATAGCCTTGTAGGCCAATTTGGGTTATTCTCTGCTCATAAATGAATGTATTCTAATAAGGTATTGTAGGGGTTCTATCTATCGATGTCTCTAAATTTCAATTCTGTGGCTGTATTAGATTTAAAATTACCTGCTTAAAAAAAGATATAATATATAAAACTTGAAATATAATAAAAACTTATAAATCTAAAGAAACTTAGAGAAATAGAAACAAGATGAACCAAAAATAGACAACCGACAGACTGTAGAAATGGTATTTACAGATGAAGAACAATAATGATAAGTACTGGACAATGCGGAGAGAGACCTCAACAAGGAGGACCAGGGAATGAACCAGGTTGTGTGGTTCAATCTAAAATATAAAATTCTCTTGTCACAGTGTTTGTCAACATAATCCTCCAAAACGGCTTAACCGATTTCAATGAAATTTTGTATATACATTCGGTAGGTCTGCGAATAGGTTTTTATCTCTTTTTTATACTCCCAAGTCCTAAGTGCTATTATTTAATAAATATTCTTAATTAAATCATTTTTGACGTTGTTCGGTAACTGCGCAAGTGATAATTGATCACTTATCCCCACCAGCTGATGCCAGTCTATCCCCACCAGGTGTCGCTGCTCACCCAGTAAACAGCACAGAGCATGGATGATACCACTCATATAACACAGTGGATGAGATCGAATACGGCCATTGTTATTTGTGCATCAATCGTAGTAGTGACGTGTTGATAATTATCTGTGTAATTTTACCATTTGAGTATAATTCTCAAGTGAATTATTTATTAATTTGCAGGGACTATAATTATTTATTCCTGTCTTATTAATAATTCATAAAATTATTATTTCTGAGTGTAGTTCTCACGTTTACTTACTTAATATAACCTCAAAAGTACTTAACTTACTTACTAACTTACCGTACTTTTTATTTATTATTAGTTAGGGGAGTGATAGCCGCGAGGCGTAGCAGGTATCTGTTCAATCAGATAGAGATAAGCTGCATTCTCGTAGGTCCTGTTTGTAACGGTGACCGATTAGATTGGCAAGCAAAAAAGACACTGTTCTCTGCTGTAAAATCACTTCCCGGTGGTTCGGAACCCACCTAAAACTGTAGGTCCAACTCATCAATCACCATCATCCAACTCATTACCCACGCTCAGGTCTCAGACCTATGTGGGCTTCATCCTCAGAAAAAAAATTATGTGTGTAGATTTTACGTTTACTTAATTAATAGAACCTCATATAACCTCAAAAATACTTATCACGGGTTGCGAGCTCCCGTGAACAATGACAATTAAGCTAAACGTATTAGGGCCTACATTTTATTTATTAATTTCTTTATTATTAAATTACACTATAAAAATAATATTAAAGCCACTACGTGTAAATTTGTGTGAGAATCATTCTAAAAGAAACGGCCGTTTTGGCCAATCAGGTGAAATTAATTTGAATTGAGGATAAGAAGAATGTAATATTTCTGTTTATATGAACATCTACATAAATAAAAATGAATTGCTTAATATGTTGCTAAGCGCCAAACTAGAGCCCTAGGACAAACTTTTACCCTAATAGTTGTAGGAGGTTTAAATTTTAAAAGTTTCTCCATTCAGAGGTGGTGAATAAGAAAACAACAAAGGAGGCCTCTCTGATCAGATGGAAATCTCTAATTTATTTATTATTGCTGATGACGCCCACATGAGTCCGAGACTTGTGCGTGGGTAATGAGGTGAATGATAGCACATATAGATGCCAGACGGAGGAGGGGGATTCGAACCCACGACCGCTGAAACGACAGCAAGCTGAAGTTGTGACGCTCCAACCAACTGTGCTAAGCGCTAAGCGGCCCACCGTTCTAATAGTCCTAGAAGGTTGAAATTTGAAATGTAGCCTCAGTTTAATAAAATCAAGGATAATTGAGCATAATAAATCAATAGAACCTATATAGTTATTATTTTAATATATTACTGTTATTTATAGAAGTTTCAGTTCTTGAAATAATATCACTTACAGTTCGTTTAAAAGAGCTTCCAGGTAATAATAACATCATGCAGGATACAATTTTTTTGGTTAAAAGAGATTTCATAATGTACTCTTGTTTAATTTCTTCCACTCCAAATGTTATGCACCCAAATTTTATAGATAAATTTTATTTAAATTAAATTTGAAAAAATATGCTCTTTCTTTTTCTTTTCCTGATTTCCAATTAGAATTTTGTTTGGTGTGTGCTCAGGGAAATAATTTTGATTCCTTTAAAAGGGCTTCCAGAATATATTTCTGGTCTACTCTTTAATAACGGTACTTTCTTGTTTTTCTCGTTAGACCTTGACAACCATTCATTTATCTTAATTTTTTAATTTATTTAAATGTTTTAAATTGCTAAATTCTAGCATACTTGTGTGTTGTACTTGTTCGTTATTTTTTGGTTCTTGATTTTGACACTGATTATTCCTTGATGTTCCTTCCATCAGTGGGCGTGACTTGTTAGGGTCCTCAGCCAATCACAGACCTTCAATGAAGGTCAGCCTATGGGAGGCACTTTCGCCCTCAGCCAATAGTCTCATTCTGTGTTTAGTATATATTAAGCTCCTCTGTACTTTAGTTTTAGTTTTTTTGAGAGTGATAATGGTGTAACAACCGAAACTATCTTCTCATGGTTTTCAATAAACGTGGTTGTGACAACTTAAAGTCATGTTATTCATCAGAATATATTTGTTTGATTTCCTCCACCCCCAAATCCAAATTTTATGAATAAATTTGAATGAAATTAAATTAAAAAAAAAAATGTTTTTCTTTTTTTACTCTTCTCCTTTTTTCTGATTAGTACTGTGTTTGGTGTATGTTACAGTACGAGAGAAATAGAAATGGAAATCGGTAGGCGGATAAAGGGGCGTGGCCGGATGCCTACCGGTGGAGGGGGTAATGGAGGGGCAAGTCGACTGCTCAACGGATTCAACCATCATCAGCATCAGCTGCAGTCGTCGCCCCCCGTCTCGCTGCCTCCCTCCTCACACAACAGCAGTAGTGGAGGAGGCATGAAGCCCATGATGCCAGGATTAGGAGGAGGAGGAGGAGGAGGAGGAGGAGGAGTGAGGGGGTCGGCAAAAGATGACATCACAAGGAGGCCGATCAGGTCATTTGATTGGATTTTTAAATTTAATTCAGGGTGTTTTTTTATTTTGGTAGACTCCACTTTAGTTTTGAAACTGTTGATATAGATGGCGCACCACCATTAGTACGCCATAATATCACTATTGATCTGTCTCAAGCGAGTTTCTATCAGGGAGACAGAGGGCCCTTGCATTCCATATGTCACACATGCTCTATTGTATGACCATGGCCGAACCAGGAGCGGTCCAAGCTTGGGACTTGTGGTGGGAGGGGTCACAAATCGGATTTACAAACCTTTTTTGCGAAATTGCCCCCCTTTCTTATCCTTTCTCCAGTAATTTTTTTATTTGGGCGGGGAGGGGGGTCATGATCCTTATACCCCTCTCCCCCAGAGACCGCTCTTGGGCCGAACTATAGCTAAAGAGCCGAAATATGTCGATACGGCCATGCAGGAATTACACTGATTAATGTATTGAGGAAGTGATAGCCGTGAGCCGTAGCAAGTATTTGTTCTATCAGATAGAGATAAGCTACGAATTCTTGGGCCCTCCTTTTAAGTGTGTCCGATTGGATTGGACAGCAAAAAATACTCTTCTCTGCTGTAAAATCACTCCCCGGTGTTTCGGAACCCACCTAAAACTGTAGGTCCAACTCATCAATCACCATCATTCAACTCATTACCCACGCACAGGTCTCAGACCTATGTGTGCTTCATCCTTCAAACACAGAACATACACGTATATGTATGTATTGTATATATATATATATCACATTCTATCAATAATTACATATTTTTTTAATTGCGGATGATGCTCACTTGAGTCTGGAGACTTTTGCATGGATAATGAGGTGAATGGGTAAATGATGAGAAACATCCATGGCTAAATGAGATTCGAGATCAAGGCTGCAGAAAACGAAGCCAGCCAGAGTCGTATCTAATCACAGGCAAGCGCTCTAACCTTCTCTATCGAAATAAGATTGGGGTCTAAAGTCAAGCGTAATTAATTTATTAACCAAGACTTACTACTACGCCTGACACTGCCTTAATCGAAGTCATAGGCGTAGCCAAGGGGGGTCCCCCGAGGCCGGACCCCTTTTTGGCAATGGCTAAAATTGATGGATTTATGGCAAGAAACGCTTAAAATGCGGTTTTGGAGAGGTTATTTGTCAATACTTTCTCGGGGGAGGACCCCGTGAGCCTTTTTCTGTACAAGGGAGCTCTTGTGCGGTTCTGGTAGCGCAGTTGGTTGGAGCGCTTGTCTGAGATAAGATAAGACTCTAGCTGGCTTTGTTTCCTGCATCCTGAATCTCACTCAGCCATAGATGTTCCTCATAATTCACCCTTTCACCTCATTACCCACGCAAAAGTCTCCGGACTCATGTGGGCATCATCAGCAATGAAAAATATATTTCGTCAAAATTGATGGAAGACTTTGAGGCTTATAAATACTACGGTATTGTAAAGGTTCACTTATTACAAACAAGTGTAGCCTTATCAGGACCTGTCATTCAGTTGATACTGTATTTATTTGTATCTGGTTCATTTCTCCTTTGCTGAACACATTCACATAATAATATACTTATTACAGTATAATAAGTAGTGGAGGTTGTTGAAATTATTGGTTGAGTTCACAGAAAGCAAGCCATAAAGTGATCCAGGTTTTCAAGACTTAATATTATTATTTTAGTAATATAAATTAGTAAATTAATAAAAGTGTTTTTAAAAGTTACTTTTAAAGCTTGTATAGTCAAGGATCAAAGATAGTAACTGAGGTACTGAATGAAGTATATTATTGTTGTGGTGGGGGGGGGGGGGGGTTGTCTGGCTGATGGACCCCCCTTGAGAAGTTTAAGTAACTAATTCACAACTTTCTGAATAAATGAGTGTTTTTCACATCTTTTAATGAATATCTTGTGTTCATCTTGAGGGGGGGGGGGTCTAGCTGACTGACCCCCCTGGAGAAATTTGAGTAATTGATAATTTCATCTACTGTAGGTTTGCACAGGTCAATAACTTTTTAACTTTCTGAATAAATGGGTGTTTTCACATTTATTAATTAATATTTATCTAGTTTTCCTGTGTTATCAGGTTATATTTTGCTTACATAGGTTTATACAGTGAATAACGTTTTAACTTAGTGAATGAATGAGTATTTTTCCCATTTATTAATGAATGTGTCTTGTGTTTTTGTATTGTGGCGTGACTAATGCAGAGACCGGCTGATACACATGCTGGCCGTGCGTCCCTACAAGAAGCCAGAGCTGCATGCAGCCGTGCAGCGCGAAGGACTGCGCGAAAAAGATCGCAACCAGCTGACGGCGACACTGTCGTCAATTGCCATGCAGCGCGACAACACCTACTACCTGCTAAGGCATGTGTGGAACGACGTACGCGAGGACTGGCCCTTCTACACGGCCCAGGACAGGCAGACGCTCAAACGGTCAGTACATTCGAATTTATTACAAAATAGCCTACAATATCCAAATTCAAATTTCATTCCCATTTTAACGACATTGGAATAATGCAGGGTGTTTCAAAGATGACGCAACCCATAGGACGTATTCAAATCATAGGACATGTTGAAATTCAATCGTGTACTAATGTTAGGATGTTGGATTTGCAGATTTGAAGTTGGAATATAGATCTCTGTTGTGTTGTTGATAATATGCTTTTTAATCGGGCATAATGTAATTTTGTAAATTTATGTAAATAAAGCCAATTGATACCAATACATCTGTACCCCATTTTTTATTTAGATATACGTTTTTATCTAGAATGTGAATATATTCAATTGTTATATTGTTTAATTTAATTTAATTTAATTAATAATTACATCCTAAACATCTGGTGATCAGACAGAGGATGAGTCAGAAAAGAACAACCTTAGGAAGGTTCTCAATACATATAACAAGGAAAGTCACTACACATAAAACACATAGAATAAAAAAAAAAAAATGTAGTAGTCGAAAGTATGTGAAAGTGCCAGAGTCATTCCTGCATTATTAGTATTCCAGTCAGTGTTCATCTCTCCCACAAAAACAGAATTGTTTTTTTCTTGTATTAGTTGAAGATTATTCTCAACTATCTAGAAAGGCAGCGAGATTACCGCTAGGGGAGCGATAAACCGAAATTATCAGCAACTTGATATTGCCTATCTCTACAACTAAGCTTAATGAGTTAGCTTCTCGTATATCCATTGAACAAATCTCGAACCTGGTATCGTCCTTAACAAATATACAAATGCCATCACACTTATTCATCCGAGGACATTTTTTATTGTTCTCTAGCTTTTGACTTGAAATGGAAGTTCTTCACATATCTAGGTCTTAGTCAAGACAATCATATCGAAATCAAATGTCAGATCATTCAAGAATACAACTAGTTCGTCAATGTTTCTGCCAATACTTCTTATATTCATGTGAAATATATTTTATGAAATTTAATTGGTTTCTAGATAACGGTAAATATTCAATGTAGTTGTCTATTTCAGTGGTTAATTTTACCTCCTTATTAAGTGAATTATGGATTTCTTCTATTGCTATCATATTAGTAAGAAAGTTCACTGGCGCTAATCAGAAAAGGCCGATGTAATTATTATCATCACTGTTTTTGACCGGCGATCCTGAAAATTTAACATATTGTTAATATCCAAACTTTTTACCAAATACAATCTATTGTGTTGTTAAATAATATGCTTTTTAATCAGTTATAATGTAAATTTGTAAATTTACGTAAATAAAGCCAATTGAAACCAATACATCTGTACCCCATTTTTTCATAGAATTTCTCAATATATTTCATTTATGTAACAAATCTTCATTTCTGTGTGTGTTTTTTCAGACGTAAGCCGCAAAACCTAACGCCGCCTGGTAGCAGTGATGGAGGCAGCTCGACTAGCAGCGGCCAGTCGCCGAACAGCCTGCACCCTGGTAGTCCGCCATCCGTCATAGAGGCACCTCCTGCCAACACAAAGCGGCCCGGCTACATTGACGGAGTCGACGGCTTCCAAACAAAACGGCAGCGTATATCGCGCGTACAAAACGCCCCTCTGCCGCCTCACTCTTCGTCCTCACCCTCCTCCAGTGCTGGAATGGGGGTAGGATTGGGTGGTAGGCCATCTTCGCTCACAATGCGCTCAACAAGGGAGGAGTCGAATATTTATAATAAGGGTGGGGGGACAGGTGGAGGAGGAGGAGGGTTGGGGGGTGGATATTCTAGCAGCACCGGCAACAAGTATACAACGAGTGGTGTCACGGCGGCTGTTAGGTAAGTGAACTATGTGTATTAATTTTTCTATTTTACTTGTTTATTTTTTGTTGATGATGGCCATATGAGTCTAAGACTTGTGCGTTTCGAATTGAATTTCTTTATTTTCAAAATAACATCTTTATGAATACAATAAAAATCAGAGAGTTTTTGACTTCAAAAATGAAACTTCACAATACATTTTTAGTAAATCGAAAATACTTCAGTTGGCACCAACACAGCAGAAAGATGGAACCTTGTTCATTTGTATTACTGTACTTTATTAGCAAAAAATTGATTGATTGTTCGCTGATGAAAACCTTTAGTTTAAATCACATCAAATTGTTACATATAAGACCATATTTATCTCCTCAAGAACCAGTTACTATCTAACACTGATATTTTATTTTAATCGTGCCGTTGTCTACCCGTCTGTGCTTTAGCGTTTGACAGAAAAGTGCTTAGACTCTTGAAACTTGGCTTCCTCGTAGTCCCAAGTAGGATCGCTATTGATTTTGGAGTTTGGAATCGATCATAAAAATGATGTAAAACAGATCACCGCTAAAGGCTCTAGGATACTTTTGGCTAATGAAAATCAAAACATTGGCAGCTGGTTCATTTCAAATACAAAAAAATGAATGTTACGAAGTAGCCTAAATATTCACCTCATTTTTACATTGCAAGTAATTAACGTTTTCATTAAATTTGTGAATGTGTTGGAATATTTTCTTAAATAATTTTTAATTGTTGAATTGAAAACAAAAATTGAGAAAATATTGAGGCATGATATATTATGAGATCTATGGAGTAAGAAGAAACAAAAAAAAAAAAAAATCAAGAACTGTCGATGTGCATTTTTTGTGAATTGGGAAGCATATGATGTTCATAGAAACCGAAGCAGTTGAATGGCAAGGTTAGAAGAGAGGTTAGTAAGCACTTTGTTTTAATGGTGTATATGCCTATCAGCACAGCTGGTGATAATAATTATTTAATATGTCGGGTCCTTGGATGCTCCGTTGTAGTGGTTTGTTATGTAGGATTTTTGTATGTTTTATTTATCAACGATAATAATTGTTGTTTTCTTAAATGTTGTTTAGGTGGACTACACCATCCCCCACACCACTGAACAATCAGCAACCACAAACCAACCAGTCTGCCAATAGTCTCTCTCCCACTTCCCCCCCTGTTACCTCTTCCTCCTCCTTCTCTTCTTCTTCCTCTCCCTTTTCCCCCGCCGCCAACGGCTATTCCTCTTCTTCCCTGCATCACCACAACGACCATCACCTTAATAGTAGACAACAACAGCAACAACCGGAAGTGACGGCGACCGGAAGTAGTGATAATACCGGAAGTAGTAGGCGCGGTGAACGTAAACAGGAGCTGTTGTCTTCCACGACAAATATCGCCACGTCAGCATCTTCTACTGTGGACCATGTTGTTGGTGGTAGTTTGAGTGTTTCGTCGCTAGGAGCGCTGTCGTCGACGTCTGTAACTTCTTCTTCTTCTTCTTTATCTTCTACTTCCGTGACGTCATCTGGCGGTCGAGGCGGCGGCTACAGTAATAGGGACTACCATAACGAACCGAAATACCTAATGTGAGTAGTTTACAGGCCAAGACACATTTATATCTATTAAATAGCTGATTCTAGAACTAATTTTAAAGAATTATAATTTAATAAGCTTTAAATTCTATTGTTCATGCCACCAAATTAGGCGGCTATAAGTTATTGCAGTGTTGCCTGGTATGGGACCATGCCAGCAGCTGATGGTAGAGAATCACCAACCCCAATGCACGAATTGACAAAGCTAGCAGTCATGGTTTATGGTTTGTCACCGCAGTCAGTTGCTTTTTTTTTTGCTACATCGCAATTTCTTTGAGCCGCCTAATTTTGTGTTGTGAAATGGTGTATAGTTGATAGAAATAATAATGTATTGAGACCTGACTGGTTCAGGTCTGGTGTCAGAGTTATCAGTCGCTCCTGAAAAAAAATAGCAAGCTCAACCAAGCAATATTAGAAACGCTAAAGATTACAATTAACAATATTTCAGGTTCAGGGCCTCTGACATGACTTAACGACTCTTTTCAGGCTCATAGTTGCCAGTAAATATTCCCAACCTGACCTCAATAGCTTGCTTCTGTGAGGGTTATGAAGATTTTACGCAAAGACAATCATTTCTATTCTTTTCTGGGGTGACCACAAGGTGACGTTTTGTTCTCTATGATTTCATATTGATAAAACTTTCTACAGTTTTTTTTTTAATTTTTGTTTTATATTGATTCATTGAACCAGCATATATTTAGCCTGTAAGGGAAAATGATATGGATTTTTGAATTCAAACATTTTCAAAGTCTATCTGTAAGAGCTATTGTATTTAGCATATTGTAACTCCTGAAGCATTAATAGCCAGGCCTCGTATACTAGCTATTAGCCGGCGATTTCAAAGACTGGCGAGTGACATAGTGCGATAGTGATCCCCGGTACATATAAAATTTCGCTCGCTCAGTAGTCAAATTGTAGCTAGTTACAATCATATGTTGATGGGATTTTAAACCGTTGTCAGTAATTTACTCGCAGCGTTTCTACTTGCTAACAAGCCTACAAGCCAGTGAGTAGCGAGTGAATTATACTTTTTTGTAGATTGTCTGCTGTCAATACTAGTTAGCTGGTGAACTTGATTACAGTGGGCGTGTTTAGAACCACATTCGCGGGTTAGTAGTAACTAGTAAGCATGTCTATGTAATCAAGTCCCTATGTATTATCTCAAGGGAGCTTAGGGAATTAGCTACCAAACTCGCTCAAATGAAGGTTAAAAGATGGAATATCTAGAATTATCATTTTTATTTGGGTGTTTTGTGAACATCATTATTAATTGACATTGTACATTGCTTTTCTATGAACTTTTGTACTATTTTTACTTTTTTTGTTGAGTTAGGCTATATCCTCAATATATATAAAATTTTGTAAAATGAATACTGCTCTATTAGTCATAAATAAGCATAGATGGTTTCAGTATGAAATCCTACTCCTGCTGGCGAAGAAGTATTTCACTTATGCCAGAAGTTTTCTTTCTACATCTGCCAATGTTGTTGTAATTTCATGTTCAGGTTAGGTTAGGTTATATTATTAATTTTTCTGGTGTTGTATTTTAAAATTTCTTATTATGCTTGTATATTTTTATGTATAATGTATGGAAATTGTACTATGGTGTAGAATAAATTTGAAATTTGAATTATGATTACAATATAATCAATGTGAACTATTCACAATGTTTTTCTGTGAAGCACCAGTTCTTTTACAATGGAAGAATATTAATACTCCAAAAATGTTTATTCTATTTTGAATTTTTAGATTTTTGAGAACAATTATTATCAAATTGTATTCAATTATTATTTTATATTTAAAAAAAAGGAAGTGATAGCTGTGATCTGCATCAGGTATCTGTTGAATCAGATTAGATATCCTGGGCCCTCTTTGTAAGGGTGACCGATTGGATTGGCCAGAAAAAACTGCCCTCTGCTGTAAAACCACTTGCCGATGATTAGGAATCCACCTCATTGTAGGTGTTGTTTCCAATAACATGGCTCAAGCGCTGAGGTGGAACTACCCGTAGGGGTCTCCCCACCAATAAAAGCCATACGCATTTTTTTACATTAAAACATTATTTGATCCTTTAAAACAGCTGGTATGGTTCGAGTTTTGATTGTTTGTTGTTGTGTCTATTGTCCAACTATCAACAGACTATTAACTATGTATTGCAAGTTGAATTAACTATTGTAACTTCTGCATCAATACTATTTAATTTTGTATATTTCAGATGTATTTGTTTCTTTGTTATGAAAGATGAATACAAATTTGAAATTTCCATTGAATTGTGTTGCAGTGACTACCCTAGAATAGAATCGGTAGAGGATAGGAGGCGATATAAGGCGGACTTCAACACCAACTACATGGAGTACAGGTCGCTGCACTCGAGGGTCGACAAAGTGTCCAGAAAGTTCGCCTCACTCGAGGAGAGCTTAAAAAAAGAACAAAAGGACTCGCAGGCGTGGAAAGTGAGTATCGAACTAGCTGGTAGGCCTAGGCCAAGATTAAAACCAAGATCCTTTACTTGAGGCTTCCTTATCTCGATTCGAAAAGCGTTTTCAGTGAATGGCTTTTAAGTCTCCTTTGAGCATTAAATAACTACAGTGGCCTGAGTACATTATAGCCATTGGACTCCTTCTGGTTGGACAATTATCGAATTATTGAGCTTAGGTGAAATTTTTAGTGAAACAGACCTAACCTAAGATTCTAATTTGAAATTTTGTGAAAAGCAGTTTTGGACAATAGCCTGCTGTATTCACATTAATAGTATGTTAGTTAAATAAAATACTGAATGAATAATTCGGTCACATGGTACAAATTCGTCATTCGGTCTCCAAATTAAGTGTTGACAACAGTGACTGGGATCATTCTATTTTTTTTTTTTAACTGATATAAAGGTAATTATTTCAAGGTTTTAGAGGTTAAAGGTTCTACTCCTACTAAAGATCACTTTATGTAAGTTACAGTAGTTTTTTTAAATATCTAACTCATACATAAATTGGCAAAAGATTTATATATGAACCATATGGTATCCTATATTGGGTGGTGATTGGTCATGCGGTGAGCGTGGTGTTCAAGTGATCGTGATGTTCAGTCACGACCGCTCAAGACTGCGCTTGGATGGGTGACCGTGCTTCAATGACTTGATGTTACAAGCTTTATTATCACTTACCCGGTGGTTCGGAACCGACCTAAAATAGTAGGTCCACCATGTTCCCCGTAACATGGCACAAACGGCGAGGTGGAACTACCCGTAAGGGTCTCCCCACCATTAAAAGGCATACGCTTATTATTATTATTATGGTATCCTATTGTTTTTAGCCTACTCTGGAGGGAATGTAAAGGTTTACTCACGTACTGTGTAGTCGTAAACATGCAGTACGTATAAAACATATTTTTATAAAATATCTGTAATATTTAGCCTGTACGGATATACTATAAAACATAGAGGATACAATATTATGGCGGCTGGAAACAGTGGCCATATTGTCTCTTTTAAGTTACTATAGCTTAAGAAGATCGATGAATGTCACTACAAAAAAAATAGCATAAGCAATTTAATAAATTGTATTGTCTTCCAAAACAATGGATTGTTTGAATTTAAATAGTCTAAGAAACTTTGTAAAGAAAGATTTTTTAAAATTACATTTGAATCACAATCTAGCACCAAGTTGGATAATTAGAATTTTTATAACCTAAATTGATTCATTTTACATGGAGGTTAGAGTTCTTTTTCTTTCACTTCAGGAAAAACTTTTATGATAACCCCTAGAATTACATCAATTCAAATTGGTTTTCTCTACATTCTTTCTCTGTTGTTTGTTGAAATGAAGATGATATGAGATAGAAGACAAGATAGAAGACAATCAACTCATAAGCATGTGCATGTAACAAAAATAACAAATTTCCGCAACCATTGAAACCTTAGCACCGGATATTTGTGGGAAAAATTTGATTACCGCAAAGATATTGTTATTGTTTGGTCTTCTGGTGGCGATCGCATTGAATATTTTTGAATACTGTGGAACATAAAAAAACTTTTGAATTTGTTTCTTCATTTGAATGACCAAAAGTCTTGTATCTGCGTTGTGTAATTAAGAGTCCTTAAAAAATTATGATTTCATTGCAATAGACCGGTTTATTAATGACGGAGTTTAGAAACGCTTAATTATTTATTTATCCTTTTATGGCAGAAACTAAATCAAGTAAAGGAACAACTGGCACAGTCCATTGCGGCATTCTTTACAAAATTTAGGTTATGTCTAAATTAATCTAGAAATTTCACTTTTATTACTGATTTACTTTATTACAGCACAATTATTACTGATTCTTTCCAAAACAAGAATATTGATGTAAAAGTTAACTTGAAAAAAAAACGTAGCACTGGATTAATAGTCCAAAGAAAGTGGATATAATTTTGAATTTTGTTCGAGACTAGAGCCGAAAATATGCAAGTTAAACCATTTCAATCACATTAGACAAATTTTGAAAAAAATTGTATTTGCAAATATTGTAAGTCAAATAAACACAGTTGAATAGTTGTTGAAATTTTAATGCAATATTATATAGTTTGTTAAAAATAATATAGTTATTTAGATAGAGAAGTTATTCTAATCTATTACTAATAACAATATAAAGTAAAAATATGGCACTACCGGTAAAAGATAAACTTGAGCGCCTGCAGTGAGTTATAAAAAACATATTTCAGTAATCAAACAGCAATAAAAAGGAAAAGATAGCAGATCAGCTCAACCAAGCAATATTATGAACGAAAAAGATCACAATAACAATATTAGATCAGAAAATATAATTATTATAACAAAGCAAACCAGTTTCAAAACTTGACGTCTTCAAAGCTCCAACGCAAATAATCTTAAAAATTTATATGTTAGGCTTCGACCATGTTTGTTCATCGAATTCTCTACTAAGTTTCCTTGAAAAAGAATTGGTTATAAAATGATTGGGGATTTTATTAGCCAAAAACTCTTCTAATATGAAAACTGATTATTTATAGATAATCTGGTAAATGATCTAGTATATAAGTTCGAGAAAAATAGGCGTATGTTATAGAAATTTGTTTTTAAAGTGAGGAGTTTTTAATTTTTATTGATGAGTGTTGAAATTTTCTTGGCTAACATCTGCCTCAACGTTGGAACTCAAAACTCTACAATTAAACACTTACTGGGGTACAATCGGGGTCTTCTCAGAGCTGCTCTGATAAGGTGCTTGTGTTGTATATAAATATTCTATTGAAATGCGCATCGAAAGTCCCTCATTCCATTGTTGCTCTCATTACATTGATATTTTTTCATTGTTTTTGTTGCAGACTATAAAAAATACGATATTAGAACAATACCAGAATCTGAAGCTAGATAAGGACTATCAAAGTGCCAGACAGAGGTTCACCTATCTGCACGACAAGCTGTCACATATCAAACAGCGGGTGCTCGAGTATGACACACTGCACTGCGGCGTTGGGTCACAGCCTACCTGCTTATAGCACCACCATCACCCACGCCCAACGTTTTAAAGGTAATTATTTCAAGGTTAAAGGGTCATCTGTCAGCTTACCATTGGCTCTTACTGGCACATATTAGGTATGCGATGTATGATGTTGAAGTAATAAAATTTATTACTTATGTAATTACTAATCACATTAATTACTAATGTAATAAAAAATTTAAAAACACTTTAAAAAAACTCATACCTTAAATCAGTGTACTGTGGGTCGTCTGACGATGCTCTTGATAACAGAGGGAAACGGCCATCACGCCATAACGTGAGTCATAATTTCCACTTGAAAGTGTTGAAGTTTTTATTATGCTATGTATGCTTAGTATGGGGTAATTTATCAGAAACAAAACCATGTTTAAGATCCAAAAGAAACCTGTTAGGTGTATGGAAAGAGTAAATAGATTAGATTCATGCTGTTATCAAGAGACTTGGTCTCCTAATTGTACCCTGCTTATACGTGTATGATAAATGTAAATGTAAATGATATATGTAAAAAGAGTGATATTAAACCAAAATTTTGATGTACACGATTATAATACAAGAAGCCGAGGAGATTATCACTTCGCGAGTCACAATAGTAGCTTATCCAAACAAAAACCTAGTTATATTGTTAGGAAACTCTACAAGCTACCGCAGTTTTTTAGAGTCTTGAAAATATAGGAATATTTAAAAATATTTAGTTGAAGTTTTTTATAGTGTACAAGAATTCCTTTCACATCAAAATCAAGCCACACCTCAACTAATTGAAGTAATTATGGTATCTAGTGTATAATATTGTTGATCTGACTTGTCTTATACTCCTTAGTCTCCAAGATGTAATCTACAAAAAAAAAACTAAAATTTCTACTCCTCCTGGAGGTCACTTTTTGTAAGTTACATTAGTTTTTCTTAAATATTCAACAACACATAAATTGGCGAGAGATTTATATATTTTATTATATATTTTTTAAGTTGCCCAAGAAACACAATCTTTGTATGTATCAGCTGTTGTAACAGCAAACATGAACATTTTTGGTCTCCAAGTTTTTAACTAAATCTAATATTCTCACTCTTTTTTTTGGTCATTCTCAACCGTACTAAATTTATAGTTTACAGGTTTTATCCCGTTTCAACGTTATTTCTATTATTAATTCAAGGATTTAACGTTATTTCTAGAGGCTCTACTTGTCCTAAAGAAGTGATAGCCGCAAGCCGTAGCAGGTATCTGTTCAATCAGATAGATAAGCTGCGTTCTCGTAGATCCTGTTCGTAACGGTGACCGATTAGATTGGCCAGCAAAAAAAGACATTGTTCTCTGCTGAAAATCACTTCCCGGTGGTTCGGAACCCACCTAAAACTGTAGGTCCAACTCATCAATCACCATCATCCAACTCATTACCCACGCACAGGTCTCAGACCTATGTGGGCTTCATCCTCCAACAAAAAAAAAATTAATGAAGATCATTTGTCAACTATTTGTGAAACGGAAGTCTTATTAGTTTTCTTAATATTCTACAATTTATGCAAAAAATACTAAAAAACTGGCATTTTGACATGAAGTAGATTTCTACTTGATTAAGTGTCCTGGTAATGAATATGAAATAGCAAATAAGAAGGAGACTGTAATTTATTACTTGCTGCTTCATTTTAATCAGTTTCTCTATTATTTTCCTTGATAATCTAGTTTCTGGTGTCCTTAGAAAGTGACCAACAAAAGTATGCTTTTCTTTCGTATAGTGTCTGTAATGGTTTAAAGTTAAACTACTTCTCTTTTAACTACTTCGTTTGGCACCTTCCTCCGTTGTTCATCACTTTGATATTTTTTATCTATACAATAGCTCTGGCTATTCTCTCTATTTTTGGAAAATTTCTCAACTGCGATTTTCTGAATTATCCTGAAAAGTGTCCGTATGTCACCACTGTGTCAAATATTAATTTAATTTCCAGGATCAAATAGACTGTCTCACCATCAACTGCGAATTTGAATCACCACCACCACCACCATTACATTCTCTATCAGATGCCGCCATCTTGTTTTGTTTGAAAAAATGATGATGACATCAAGAAATAGATGGGAAATTTGGAGGGAAAATCAGCTGATGCAGAAAGGTTAACTAGTATGTGACACTTATTGATAGGAGTGTTCACTCCACAGCAGCACCTTGTAGCGGGCAGGATATTCCTTTTTCGAAAACAAATTTTGAAAGTTTCTGGGTACATCTTCAGCCAATGCGCAGAAAAGTGTGCACAAAGTACCTGACTGTTTAAGGGGAAATCTGCTTACGCTGCAAATTCGGTATTATTTTACTGACCGGCTGGAACTGATTAGTAAATAAATAATAACTTTGCAAAAATATTTAGGGAATTTGTGTCCCCGAAATTTGGGATGCCTTCCCGATTCATATTTTATTTGTAACGTTTTATTGTTTGGAGTAGGAAGCAACACACTCGGAAAAAAGCATAGTCATTTCGATTCCAGATTATAAAAGTAATGTATTTTAAAAATGGTTGTGTGTTTTTTGTATCGAATTTTATTATTATTATTTTTTGTCTGTTGTTGATGATGTTTTAGAATGTTGATGATAATGAATGTAATGATTTTAGAAATAATTGATGAAGGAATGTTTAAAGGTTGGGTACACATTATGGCTTTTTTTATGAACTTTCCTTATCTCGAGGGATACTTGAACAGCCCTTCTAAAGGTTTTAAAGTTCTCCTGGGGTTAAGGAAAACTTGTGATAAATATCTTTAGAAAAACTTGAGTATGAAATTTACCTTGAGTTAAGGTACACTTGACAAAAATATTTCAAGGTTTTCTTGATCATCTTTTCCTTGAAAGTCTTTTCAAGCTTCCCTTAAGATACGGTTGCCTCAAGGTAAGTTCATAAAGGCGGCCTTGGTTTCAGTTGGTTTTGGTGTGAAGGGGGAGGAGTTCATTGCCTTTGTATTCAATAAGGTGTGTTCATGAGATTGAAATACTTTGAAAAACATTGTGATTGCTTTGCCAAATTATAATACATTAAATTAACTCGAATTTCCTGGGTCAAAATTCTTTAAATGATTAGGAGTTTGAAACGTTTTAGCACTCATTTAATTAATTTTTCACTTTTTCAAACTTTACTTTAAACAATAATCTGTACCTCCCTTATAACAATAACAACAAAACCTCTAGAAACTTGATGTGTGTGATTGATTATTGAGAAAATTTGGAATAATAGTTAAGACTGTACTTTCAATGATATATTACTGATAAGCTTAGACTGTACTTCCATAATATTCAAGTCCTTTTACTAACAAGTCTTTTCCTAGCCAGTTTGTGCAAAATGCTTTCATTGTGTAAGAAAGCCAGCTGTGTAATGAATTTAAATTTTCAAACTTTAGATTTTGAATTAAGTTGCCAAAGGTGCTGAGGTAATAGGGTTATTATTATTTATTACTCTTATTCTTTTTTCTTTTCTTTTTTCTACTCTTTCCCTTCATTTTTTTTTTACTACTACTTCCACTTAATTTTCTTCTTCTTTCTTCATTTTTTTCTTTTTTCTTATTTTCCCCTCTTCTTCTTTATCTTGTTAGTTTTTTCTCATTTTTCTTCTCTTTCCCTTTCTTCTTTTTTATTTTTCTCCTCATTCTTCTTCGTCTCCTCTTTCAATCCCTTATTCTCCTCCAGCGTTCAAGTTTCGCCGGCAGATAGCAGCAAGTAGCTATTTATTATATAGCATGTGCATGGTCCAAGTAAATGCCTCTAGTGCCTCGCAATTTTTATTTATTTGTAAATAATTTCACCATAGAAATTTCAAACATGTTTTTTCTACTTTGAAGCTTCAGAAGAAACATTTTCTGACAGTTCACGCTTCCGTAAACCGGATTTCATTTCAAAGTTCAGATAAGTAGCATGTGCTCATTGTAGGATGGGTGACCATAGCTAGAGAAGACAAATTTTTGACCCTAGGTTTATCTTGTTCATGTACAGTAGGCCAGTTTGCGGTCCAAAGTTCAGTTACGTGGCATGTGGTCATTGTAGGATGGGTGACCATAGCTTGAAAATGAACATATTTTGACTAAGGTCTTACTGTATATGCTTCAATAGACTGGTTTTCATTTCAAAGTTCATATAACGTGGCATTTGGCCATTATAGTATGGGTGACCATGTATGTAATATCACACAAGAAGCGTTAAATCATCATAAGTACGTAGAATTTAGTCAATTGATTCATTATTTGACATAAAATGTACCTAAAATAGCGTGAAGTAAGGGGGGAGGGGGTGTGAATTGTTTTAAATACATTCATTTATGTATGTACATAAATTTAATAAATTCGTGATTAAAACAGTCAGGCAGTCCACATATGGAGTTGCTAAGCGTGGAGTCGACTCCACGCTTCAAATAAAAGGCCTGCATTGTCTGAGTTCCATTCTCTCTGACGGCTGAGCCATTTATTTGAAGCGTGAAGTCGACTCCACGCTTGACAAACGCCCTTGTGTGGACTGAAGTTGTTTACAGCAACAATTCAATTTAAATCGAAAATAACACCATAATATTGTCATGAACACTTGTTATCAAAATCTCAGTTCCTATAAATGTTTAATAATGTTTTAAAATGCCATAGTAATTATAAATAATTTTTACCAAAATTAGTTGACAACATAATGAAAGCAATTATTAATTGTTACAAACTGGTAAATGTTTAAAAAGCGTAAACATTTTGTTGAAAAATTGTACAAACACCAAATTATCCAATTATTTACAATAGAATAATTGCCGTACGAATAAAACTTGGTGTAATTACAAATTGGAAAAATAATTTAATTTTGTCTTAGGGTATTGTCCATTTCTAGTTACAATACGCATATCAAATGAATTTCAGTAGTTAAAAATAGATGTCGTTAATTTACAGTTGAATGTGTATTTCAACCATTGATAAACATTGGTTGAGTTCATGGAAGACTTACCGTTTACCGGCCTGATTGGTCTATTCTAATTCATTCACATTCAACAATATGAATAGACCAATGTATTTTCATTCACCGGTAAACGGTTAGGCTCCCATGAACTCAAGCATTGACATCATTACTATTTTTAACCAAATCCCAAACAGGAGGAGGTTCTCTACTTTTACTTGAAAAACACAATCTAACGCCTTTTCTTAGCCTGTAAACGAACTAAAAGCTTCGAAACAAATACATACAAATTCAGTACAAAACAAATGCTTTTGCATATCGTTTAAAAAACAGCAATAACTTGTTGAATACTGCTTGATGTCTTAAATTTAAAATTGTATTCTATAGTTTTTGACTAGTTCAATTATTTAACATATGTATTATCGCTACTAACACACCATACTATTTAGAAAAATGCCTTAGCGAAAGATGTCAGTTGCCTAGTTGCTTTAGGGCCTTATTTATGAACATCTTGTGACTCGAGGGACTCTTGAAATGTCTCTAAAATGCATTTCAAGACTCCCTCGAGTCAAGAGACACTGAAGGAACGTTCATAAATACGGACATCAGTGTTATAGTCTTAATATTTTGGTAAAAATTCATAGAAAGTTGAAAAATTATTTCTGGATTTTTAATTTTTTTCGATTGATGTAGAAATTGTGGGTAATAATAATAGATAGACAAATTGAAAATCGTCATATGTCGGCTAAAGTTGATAATTTTTCAATTTGTTCCGTTTTGAAAAAGTCTTTCACTAATTTTAATTGTTTTTTGCGAATTATTCTAGATGTGAAATTGAGGTGCATGGATTCGTGGGACTCAAAGTCCTCTCTCCCACTCAACAAGTAGAATTGAAAGTGTTGTTCAGTTAATTTTTTTCTAAACTCCTCAATAATAGCATGATCAAAATGCACAATCCATCGAATATGACTAGTACAAAACATTAATACTTCCTTTGCTTGTAATGTTCTGTTTTTCTTTTATTTTGTTGAAATTTTAACTTGTTATAATTATTAAAAAGCAATAAATATTTCAATTGTTGTTTCTATAAAAGTGTCTTTGAAGTACATAGAATGTACATCATTGAAAAGTACATCAGTGTGGCTTAAATACGTGTTTAGTGTCCTTACATTATTATTACATAATGTAATAATGTATTCCATAATTAAATGAAGTACAACTTGTAAATTACTTCGAATCTGCTTCGATTAATTTTGAAAGGTGTGAATCGTTTTTTATAACCTAGGGTACTAATTTCGATTGTATAGATTGTTTTATAAGAACTAAGTCAACGATAGTATGAATTTATCAACAATTTTAGCCAATTTGTTTTGGTATTATGTGTTCTAACAATTTCTCATGTTTTCAGTATTTTAAAGTTTGAGCGATACGTTCGCTATCAATGATGCTAATTCTGACGGGACCACTCTATGTCTCAGTCTGCTTTACAGCAGTTTGAATTCAGAGCAAGAAGAGGCATAGAGTAGTCAGGTTGTTATAATTAGCGTAACTTTCGCTCAAACATAGACATGTGCTATTTCTGTACCACAGTGGCGTTTACCACCAGGCCGTGTGTACCAAAAGCTGCTCACGCTACATATCATGTTTTAAAGCATGGAAATGTCATGGCCTGGTGAAAGTATCCTAATATATTGTTTGGCAGTCTATGTTTAAAATAAATATGTAAGAAACCTACTTAAATCCAAATTTACAAGATGATAATATTATAATTATCTTCTCCATCTTCTTTGTTTTTGTTTGTGGTTTTATTTTATGTATGCATAATTTATACAGTTTAGTTGGACTATACAAAGTCATGCGAGTTGAGCAAAGTTTGGTTTTCTGGGAAAGTGGTATCTAAGATTAATTGTATGAAGCAAGTCAGGGTAATTAGAAAACTAATTACTTTGAAACAAACCTTTATAGGTGGGTTTTAACTACTTTCGTGTTCGAATCATACAAGTTTAGTTGGAAAATAGAATATTGAATATTTATGTCTTCCAAACTGCAAAAGATTGAAGCAAAATTTTTAACTTTCTTTTTCCTCAAACTTTGGAATTTGTTTCTATATTTTAATGGCAAAGAAATAAATTTTAAAATCTGTTCCTTCTTATTGAATAAATATAGGTATAGTGGATTAATAACATAGATTCCACACAGGAGACGACACATAGTGTAACAATTCTACTTTTTTTGGACTGAGATAGCGCTTCGTTAAAAGTGACATAAAAATTAATATTCTTTTGTCTTTTTCTGAAAACACACGTGAATTATTGTGCTTCAAAGTGAAGCATTGATTGTATTGTTAAATAAATAAACATAAGTTGTATAAACCACATATTGATAGATACATATATAGCGTCCTTAACGAAAATATTTTTTTCTTACCAGAATATCGATATCATTTTCTCGAAGGAAATGGCAAGGAAAAAATTCTGGTAAAAAAAGGCTGCTGTCAAAGGCCGCTATATATGTATATAAATCATGTGATGCATACAACTTATGTTTAACTATTTTATTAAGGCAATATAATATGCTTTGAGTTCGTTATCTATGTTATTAATATTTCCATGGTTTTTAAGCATTCAAGGCTGTGTGCAGGATTCTTGTTCATAATTTGTTTTCAAAGTTTATTGTATAGGGTATGCTTAGGGTTTTGAAATTTTATCTATTGCTTTGCGGAAAAGTTTTACCCCAATTATTTTGTGAAATATGGGAGTTCAAAGTTGATTTTTTTCTGTTTTTTGGTCAGTTAATCTCACCTACAAGTGATTTTAAACTTGATAAATTTTCTGTAACTAAAAGACACTTCAAGGAATAAAATGTCATATTTTTTACTCCAATCAAGCAAGTAGGTTTTTCAAAATACATTTTAAAAATCCTTAAAAAATTACTATTTTTCCAAAAATTATTTTGAAAAATTTATTTGTTCGGTTGAAATAAAAAAAACTAATTTCATTTCTCAAGGTGTCTTCAAGTTATGGAGAATTTATCAAAAGTTTAAAATCACTCATAGGTGAGATCAATTGCCCCCCCCCCCCCACAAAACCAAAAAAGTCAACTTTCACCAAAAATTGAAGAAAATATTTTACCTACAGCAATAGATAACATTTCAAAGCCCTTATAACATCCTATTCAATAAACTTCGGAAAAAAATAATGAACAAAAACCCTTTCACAGCCATTGTCAATAGCAGCTGATTTGAATCACAAATTGAAACTAAACAGCTGATTATTTGATTCGCCAATCAAAATTAATCAGCTGATGTGAGTTGAGCTATGGCCGAAAATTGACAAAATATTGTCTCACCACTTTCTAAGAAAACATGGCTTTAGTCCCAAAAATCTGACTTGGCAAAATTCAAAATTCAAAATACCAAAGCAAAAAATCTGTTTTTATCTTGTAAATTGTTTATCATCTCTCGACTGTTACTATGATAGGCCTACAATTTTAGTTCAATTGAGCTTTTCTATACAAAGTTAAGCTGATGAAGTTACTTAATTGTGGAACATTTTTGTATCTTCTAACACTATTCACTTGATTTTTTTTTTAATTTCCACTATTGGACACACATACCCCTACAAAAATAATGAGAAGTCTGAAGAGATTACATTTAAGTCTCAGGCAATGCTTTGTGCCTGATCGGTGTTTAATTATATAGTTGCTGTAAAAACAATTAGTAGTCTGAATTGCTTTATTATTGTAAATGGGTGGAATGATGTATTATGGAAGGATTTCATTTGGAAAATTTCAATTCACAAATTTCTGTTCTGTTTTAATTAAAGTTATTCATTCATTGAAACAAAATCACAATGAAATGTAAATTTGCAATGGGTATAAAGTCTAAAACAACGGGGTTTTAACAAATTTCAACTAGACTACATTATTCAAAACTTTGTAGTTCTACACCTTGAAGGCTGTGCACATGGTTTTTGGTCATAATTTTTTTTAAGTTCCTTGAATTGGATATTATTAGGACTTCAAAATTCTATTTATTGCTGTGAGGAAAAATGTTTTCATTCAATTATTGTGTGAAATATGGTGGTTCAAAGTTGAAAATTTTCTGTTTTTGGGGGTAATTCATTTCTTCTACAAGTTTAAACTCTTGATAAATTTTCTATAACTACAACCCAAGGAATAAAATTACATATTTTTTCTCCATTCAATAAATTTGTAAAAAAAATCAGTTTTTGAAAAAACTATTTGTTAGATTGAAATAGAAAATAGGTTATTTTATTCCTCAAGGTGTCTTAGTTATAGAAAATTGATCAAGAGTTTAAAATAAGTTGGAGTTTTTAATTGCCCCCAAAAACCGAAAAAGTTTCAACTTTGAACCCCCATATTTTCACAAAATGATGGAAGAAAAAAATTTGCTCACAGCAATAGTTAACATCTTGAAGTACTAGTTATATCCAACATAAGAAACTTCAAAAGAAAATTATGACCAAAAACCCTGCGCACAGCCCTAAATTTTTATATAAACTCCATAATGAAAAATTTAGGTTAATTGAAAAAAGTTTGCATGGAAAAAATAATTTGTGTCTTTCTACTTGATTTTAAATCAGTTGAAAATTTATTAATATTTTTAAATCGACTATGAAAATAATTCCTCTTAATTCGTGCCGGAATTTGAAATCTGAAAATGCTATCCTGCCATAGAATCTCATCCATATTATAATGGTAATAAGATTTTCCATCAAATGTTTCGATTATTTAGGATCAATATCAAGATAAATTATTATAAATGACTGATGTTTGTAAAATAGGCTTGTAAATAATGTTGAATTTATGTAATTATTGTTCGTTCTATTATTCTTTCCAAAGGATTAATTAAAATTAGTCGAATATTTATAGTGACGTGAAAGCAGTATCGTGAAACAGCGCTGAAATTATTGCTGTTACCATGACTGTATAATGGATTTGAGGAGGATCAGTTTTCAAAAATAATCATAAATTTTATATTGTATTGATTTAGAATGTTTTAATCTGTAATTTATTATAATGTTGAAATAGAATTTTATCTCTTCGTATTTGTGTGAACGTTGTAATAGTCCAGTGCATACAATTTTTATCTATTCGGGAATATATTGTGTAAATTTATTATAATGATTAGAAAAGAAGAATTTTTAAATAAAAAATTCAGTCGGGTCCCTTTAAATTTTTCAAGTAATCATAATTATTATAAAACACTGTAGTTGGACAAACTAAAAAAATTAATTGTTGAATTAATGTATAAATAAGCGTATGACTTTTATTGGTGGGGAGACCCTTACGGGTAGTTCCACCTCGCCGTTTGAGCCATGTTGTGGGGAACATGGTGGACCTACAATTTTTGGTGGGTTTCAAATCCAAAAGTGATAATAATGCTTATAACATCGTCATAGAAGTACGGTCACCCATCCAAACGCAGTCTTTAGCGGTCGTGACTGAACATCACGATCACATGAATACTACGCCCACTGAGTGACCAATCACCACCCTATTATTAAAATTAATTTAATTAAAATTCTGTCAATTTACAAGTTGACAAAAACTTGTAAATTGAAATTGAAAATCTTTACATCGCGAAAATATTCCAAACGTCTTCCTTGTGCTATCTTAAAGGACTCCAAGGTGGTTTTCCAAAGT
Organism: Conomelus anceps; assembly: GCA_948455865.1. Taxonomy (NCBI): domain Eukaryota; kingdom Metazoa; phylum Arthropoda; class Insecta; order Hemiptera; family Delphacidae; genus Conomelus; species Conomelus anceps. Next base: position 151,979,013 of record OX418216.1, read on the forward strand.
TAATAATAATTTTTTAGTGATTGAAATTGCACAGAAACGTAGAAAATTTCGTTTTAAATTGTGATTGTTTTGCTCATTTAGGTTGAATTTTCGTATAATTGCGTTGAAGCTCATTCACGGTTGTAGAAAAATGCCAATTTAGAAACTTCCCCAAACACGTCTTACTAAAAATTTAATTTTTATTTTGATTTAGTTTTTCAATTTATTTTTTCTAGTTTCTTCATGAAATTTATTCATTTTCATTCATGGATGGATTTCTTGACACTTTTTTCGAGTTTTCGTTTACTTGAAATAAAACTTGCTATTAAACAATAATAATATGTAGTTTCAAGTTTAGTATGAGGTGACTTTAATAAATTCTATGACACGTGAACATAATACATCAAACAATCCTCATATCAGGCTTGAATACAATTAAACAACGATTTCGTTAGCAAGTTTACAAGCTACTCGTTGGCGAGTTTACGATCTGACAGTAACTTCGCCCAGTGTAATTGCGTTTATTAGCTAACTAGCTGAATATCGTAACACGATTACAATCAGATTGTAAACTCGCCGGCGAGTCTCTTGTAAACTCGCTCAATTTTACCGACTCTTTCCTGTATTAGCTCATTTTTTATAGAGACAGAGTCCATTCTCTCCAATCCTCGATTATTTCATTGGTGTGTTCTAATTTCTATCTTCCATTTTGTGGAAATTTTATTAATTAATGAAATATTATAAACTAAGACTAATACCACGATAAATAAATTAAAAAAAATATATATATAATTCAACTTGATATTCCATCCGTATGTTATCTCCTAGCTATCTGTTACTTAGAGACCGTTCCTTTTATAAATTGATAAGTTATTTATAACGTGACTAGTTTATCATGTATTTAAAGGGTGTTTATTTTTAATAGAATTGGAACTAATCATTTGAATAATGTAATGTACTCTTTATTCAATTCGAGGCCCGTGAACTTACCTTGAGGCCCCCCAACTCAAAGGCAATTGAAAAATATTTAAGGATTTTCAAGTCTCCAAGCCTCAAGGTAGATTAAAATTATAATAAATTATGAGCCTAATTGTTTATTACCTTATAAACAAGTTATTGTCGCAATTATGAATACCTACATTTTATTCATAATTCATTGACGTATCATGGATTCCGCCCCAAAAAATTCAATTTTTCTCTTTTAAAAGAATGATAATATGTTTCAAATGCACCACCAACCTATATTGCCTTAATCCCAGTGTAAATTTTTTTCTTTAAAAAAAATACCCTTAATCTTCATTTGTTTACCTTTTGATTATTATATTACTATACATTTTTATTTTGCGTTATTTTCTACTTGTTGCAGATCCTGTCATCAGATCCATTCTGATGTGCTCCCTCACTCACTATCTCTCCTCTCTCACTTTTTCTCTCTAGCTCTTTATTTTTCACTGATTCTCTCTCACTATCTCTCTTTCACTCACTCTCTTCTCTCTCACTTTTTCTCTAGCTCTTTGTCACTGACTCTTCTCAAACTATCTTTCTTTCACTCGCTCTCACTGTATCTCCTCCTCCTTCCCCCCCCCCCTCCCACAATCGATTGTGTTATAATTCTTACTAATACAAAATTGTGCATCTCAAAAATCCTTACAAAAAATTGATGCTCCAAAGGTCTAGTCCTCGATTTCTTTGCCTTCAATTTCCCACTAACTCAAACATTTTGTTGCATCTAAAAAATCCTTACAAAAAAATATGACTATTAGCTAGTCCTGAATTTGATTGCTTCTATCCAAGAGCGATGGGTTTGGTACAGATATCGATTATTTTGGTATCAAAATGATGTATCGGTGAAAGGATATGGAACTGCAACCCAAACAATTTTCCATTTGTTTGACATTACTGTATTTCAACATTTTATTTCTATCACCTAATCTTTCCGTCATTAAAAAGCAACTAAACCGTCTTTATCAATTCCGTTAACAAATTGTTGAAAATACTGTCCTATCTATGATTATAATAATTATCTTAAGATAAAAGTCACCTGATACTGTTGTTGTTATAATTATTATCCTTGCCATTAATTCGAAATAAAGTCTAGCCTAACCTAAGAGAAAGTCGTGTGTAAAATAATAGAATGATTTCGATTACTTTTTCATGTACAGTAAGAAAATTATTGTGTACATTACAGTTCGGTAGTTGAAATATTTATTTCTTATGTAATAATAATGATAATATTGAGAATGCATTACCCCAATAATGTTGGACAATGATTACGATAATGATGATGATGATGATGATGACAATTACCCTAGGCCTGATTATTATTATAATAATATATACTTAGTTCTTCAGAGGTTGTATACTCCAATTTGAATGTATTTTTTATCTTGTACATTATTATTATTATTTCGCTTATAATTATTATTGTTCAACTGTAATATTGACTGTATAATTTGCTACAGTAAAAATTGTTAATAATTTTCAATATAATTATTTTGTATTGTTATGATTCCAATTTCTCTCTTCTACGCAATTTTTAAACTTTAAAAAAGACAGAAGCTCAATTTTATTATTGTAAATGTTAGATAATTTTAATTATTATGGTTTCCACTATTACCGCATAAACTACTAGAATTTTTTCAAGGTACAGTCTATTGTGTAATTTTTGTACAGTTTGAGTCGCCATGTTGAAAGTATGAGTGGGGCGTTAGACGTTTTAGTGAAAAGTTATGTTTGTGAATTTAGTGAGTGATCAGTTTTAGCTTGATCAGAATTGCTTGGTTTTAGAATGTGAATATTGACATTTGTACAGATATCGAATAATTTTTTCTTGTTAGGCCTACAAAAAATTTGTTCTGTTTTCTGTCAAAATTGTTCTCAATTATATTTTTGTGTTTGTTTTGGTTCCCAAGCAGTGCTAGTTTTATAAATATTACATTAAAATGATAACAAAATTTAGATTAAAAACATATCTCCGTATTTTTTGCATAAGTATGCCACCAATTGGCACAACAGAAACGAAACAATTAAAAACTTACAAAATCTAAATAATATGTAAAACAATAAAATATTATATAAAGCATAAAATAATATATGTAAGTGAAAAGCAATAACTGTAATTCAGTAAGAGTTTGTTTCATATCCAAACAATTACAATCTTTTCAATTTTTGGAACGCTAACTCAATTAAGTATCAAATAATGGATGAAAAACTAAATTAAATATCAAAAACAATATCTGGAAAGCAAATAAATAGGGGAGTGACAGCCATGCAGGTATCTGTTCAGTCAGATAGAGATAAGCCACGAACTCCTGCGCCCTTTTTGTAAGGGTGGCGGATTGGATTGGCCAGCAAAAAGTCTCATTGTAAAATCACTTTCCGGTGGTTCGAAACCCACCTAAAACCCAACTCATTAATCACCATCCAACTCTCATTACCCACGCACAGGTCGCAGACCTATGTGGGCTTTATCCTCCGAAGAAAAGAAGCAGCATTGGTCGTGTTGGCTCTTTATGTTATATTATGCTCTTAAAGTTATATTATGTAGCTTATATAAATAAATTGTGTAAACATTCGGGAAGGATTTTATATTTTTTTATTATGGCATTATAAAGAACAGTTCTAATCAAGATGCATAGTATAATTCTCATTTTTATCTAAAAATTAACAACAGATGGATCGCCACGAGAATGGCATTGTCCCCCATAAGAATACATTGCTAGCTGAAACCATTTTCTTGGCGATGCTCCTATAGCATTAACATTTTACAACATTTTTGATCTAATTTGACTTGTCTTATAACACATAATCGGTGTCTTTAATACATAATCTTTAGAAAATTGCATTAATGTTTATTCCGAATACTTTATGCCAAAACTCTTAACTATAAGTTTAGAGTTTAACTTAAAGTTAAACAACTTTAAGTTGTTTTAAATTGAAGTTCAAACAACTTTAAGTTGAGGTTGAGTGGTAGAAAAGGCGTTATTGTCTCGACCCGCCTTATAAATAATTTTTTAATTCTAATTTTTTCTATCTATGCTTTATTTAGACTAACTTGATTCATCGTTTAACTGATATTGAAATGAAACAAAGAATACTAACATAACATGAAGATAATTGTTAGGTAAAAAATTGAAAGAGTTGCCAGAGTTTTTAATAGCAGATTAATTAATTGATTGAAATGAAAGTGAAACGTTTTTCGTCTATCAAACCTCGCCAAAAAATATTTATTAGCCAAAATACAATTTTCAAAAGTTTTATTCATAAATCCTGTATGGAATGGTACACATGAACTTGAAACTTGAATCAAATATTTTTTATAACTCAAATAATTTTCTATATGATATGTATTTTTCTAAATTGAAAAATTGTATTGATACTCGCTGCTTGGGACGTATTATAAATCAACAAATTTATAATAGTTTTTTTAATTAGATGACATATTTTTGTTGAAACATGAAAGAACGTTATATATATACCTACCTATACATGCTGTGTTTTCGAGAGTCTGAATGTGTAATATGGTGGAATCAATTCGATATAATTATATACATATATATGTTATAACGAAACAAGGTGACAATTCTGTAAAAAGCATCATATACAGTGATGGTGAAAATGTTGATATATGAGATGAAACAAATAATGAATTAATAAATGATATAATATAACTTTGAGAAAAAACGCATGCTACATGCAAAAAAACTATGTACACATTATACATAATTACAAAAAATTAAAAAAGTGAATACAAAAAATTAGAAAAAAATAAATCCTATATCAGATGAGCATTGAAATACGTATTGTTATTTCCAATCTAAACCTGTTCCTTTGTTGTTTTTCGAATATAATGGTCAAAGTTTTGGTCAAGGTAAATTTTTTAAATAATGCACGTGTTAGAAAAAAGAAGACACTTCTAAGAAGAAGAAGAAGAAGATGATGATGATGATGATGATACTTCTATGAGAAGAAGAAGAAGAAGAAAATACTTTTTGAAAAGAAGAAAAGTGCACTTGAGAAGAAAATTGAAAATTATCACGATTTAAATAAATGGCAAAAAATGTAAGTATTTAATTCTGATTCTTGGAGAAAATATTGTATCAAACAATGAAATTAGTTTTCTTACCCAGACTACCATGTTCAGACCTTAGAGCCTTATTATACAGAGCCACTGTAGTCGCCGTCGCGCATTACTTTCATGGCTAAATTACACCAGTCGGTTAAATTTAATTAAAAAATCAGCTGTTTCTGAGCCGAGAACTCATAAAAAAACGTATATGACTTTGTACACGTTAACATTGTTGAGCTCGGTCAAACGCTGAGTTGGTGTAATTTAGTCATGAACGTCGCGCACGGCTGCGACTAAAGTGGATCCATAAAATGAGGATCCGTAAAATAGAGTTGAGTAACTCATATTTTTGTTAGTTTTTAAGTAGCTGACAATTTAACAAACTGACAAATATACAGAAACAGAATTTTATTGAACGAGTGTAGAGTTCTTTTTTTTACTTAACTGGAGGCTCGCGGCTTTTTCTGTATGTTTATGGGATGTGGGTTTGTGTGTATGTTCGACGATAACTTTCGAACGCTTTGACAAATCAACTTCAAATTTTAAACACATATTCTTGGAACCTTAATACAGATCAAGTTCGCTTGCCAATGAAATTGACCCTCCTTCATCCTTTTTGAGGCGAAACAAAAGGATAGGTTCTCAGCCCTTCATTATTATATCTATATATTACTACCTATATAGTATAGAAAATAGTTCTTTTCACCATAATTATTATTTATGGAATTCGCAATAGTTATCATCAGCTATAGGTGATTAAATGAGTTCAGGCTTTTTATAGAATCTCTATCAGCTGATATACTAATTTCATCGCCCTCATATATAAACAGCTGTTTTTATGTGGTAAATATATAGATATAGATCAAACTGTAGTACCAATGATGCTATCCACAATGTTATCTATCTATCTATCTATATATATATAATCGAAATACCACTGACTGACTCACTCATTCATCACAGTTTCTCAGGAACCACTTGACCAAAAACGATAAAATTTGGTACACGTATTCAGTAGGGGGACTAGATGCGTGCTAAGAAAGGGTTTCAAAATTTAACCCAAAATGAACCCAAAATTGAAGATTTTTGAAAATTTAGGTGACAACAATTTCCAGAGAACCATAAGGTCAAATCAGATAAAATTTGGTATTCATGTTAAGTATCGGCCTTAGATGTACCTTGGAAAAAAGTTTCAAAATTAGCCCCAAAATGGGCCCAAAATCGACGATTTTTGAAAAGTTTGGTGATAAACAGCCAAATATTTTGAAATTTGCACTTAACAGATGTCATCAACCTGGCATAATAACATTTCATCATACTCAGTCATATGTTTCCCACATATTGCAAGGCTCCGACTGTATGGTAGCCTACATGCAAAGTGCAAAGTCTTTTGCTGTTTAAAGACAGTGTAAATAACGCTGCTAAGGGGTCTGCCATATGATTAAAAACGGTTGACTTCTATCAGCTGTTCCTTTAAGCTGTTTGGCTGGCAAGTTCAGTAGGTTAGGTCTATTAATGAATAATAATTTGTTTCAAACAAAGCAAACTTATCCTGAGCTACCAAAATAATTTCAATAGCTAAAAGCCAACGTTTATGAAAAGTATATGCTTGATTAAGACCCTAGATGCATACTAAGTAATGGTATCAAAATTCTCCCCAAAATCACCTATTTTTGTAAATTTATCTAATCACAATGGAAATTAGTTGGACCCCCCGGGGGTCCAGGGGGTGGAGCCCCCTGGCTAGACGGTTAAGGCGTGCGAAGCGAGTCAAAACTAATATATATATATATATATCTATATATATATAATCGAAATAATTTGTTTCAAACAAAGCAAACTGAATGAGTGAGTCAGTCAGTGGTATTTCGATAAGAATTAAAAGTTCTTATAAGAATTAATATTATTTTGGTAGCTCGGGATAAGTTTGCTTTGTTTGAAACAAATTATTATTCATTAATAGACCTAATCTACTGAACTTGCCAGCCAAACAGCTTAAAGGAACAGCTGATAGAATTCAACCGTTTTTATCATATGGCAGACCCCTTAGTAGCGTTATTTACACTGTCTTTGAACAGCAAAAGACTTTGCACTTTGCATGTAGGTTACCATACAGTCGGAGCCTTGCAATATGTGGGAAACATATGACTGGGTATGATGAAATGTAATTACCAGGTTACATCTGTTAAGTACACATTAAGAAATTTTTATCACCAAACTTTTCAAAAATCGTCGATTTTGGGGCTAATTTTGAAATTTTTTTCCAAGGTACATCTAAGGCCGATACTTAACATGAATACCAAATTTTATCTGATTTGACCTTATCGTTCTCTAGAAATTGTTGTCACCTAAATTTTCTAAAATCTTCAATTTTGGGTCCATTTTGGGGTAAATTTTGAAACCCTTTCTTAGCACGCATCTAGTCCCCCTACTGAATACGTGTACCAAATTTCAGGTTACCAAGTTTCAGGTAGCCGAGCTGCCTGTTAGGTCAAGTACAATAATTTTTAATATTAGTACAATATTGCTCGGTACAACTTTGCTGGAGCTGATTAATCGCGCATGCTTATTATGCATTTCGACTCCCATCCGCATAGTGTATAGCAGGGGTGCCCACAGGGGGGGGGGGGCTATGACGCAGACTGCGTCATTGAAATTCTTGGGGGGGGGGGTTCCAAAAAACGTTTTGGGGGGGGGGGTCGTAAAGTTGATTGAAACCGTGTTTAACGTGACAACATTAAAAAATATACTAAGAAGTCACCAGATAGAATGTCAATTAATGAAAATATATTTATAATTATTATTATTATTATACAATTGAATATGAATTAGCTAAAATAATAATGTTTAGGATTTGTGCAGGAACTTGTGCAGATGCACTTGAGTCTATTTCTAACGAAGAAATAATTGAAAGGTTTTCTGTTTCCTCATCCCAAAAACTTCTATGTGGGGTTTAGAGAGATAGATTTAACAATAGATTTTAGAGGGACGAAGTGATAGCCGCGAGCCGTAGCAGGTATCTGTTCAATCAGATAGATAAGCTGCGTTCTCGTAGGTCCTGTTTGTAACGGTGACCGATTAGATTGGCCAGCAAAAAAGACAATGTTCTCTGCTGAAAATCACTTCCCGGTGGTTCGGAACCCACCTAAAACTGTAGGTCCAACTCATCAATCACCATCATCCAACTCATTACCCACGCACAGGTCTCAGACCCGTGTGGGCTTCATCCTCAAAAAAAAAAAAAAAAAAAAAAAAAACTTAGAAGGTGCCTAGCTAACTTGTAGATGGTCACAGTCTACAAATTTAAAATGTTTGTCTTCAAACTGTTGATGTTTTTCATGTATTTTACGATAACTACTTACTAATAAGTAAGAACTGCTTTTGAAAAACTTACTAAATACTAAAAATTCAGTAATTTTTCATAACTATGTCTTTATTTTGTTTTTGAAAGACACTTCTTTCGATTGTGTGTTGTAAATAACTATACATGAAATGTGTGCCTTTTATGTACTTCATCCATACATAAATTCTCCCAAGATACTACACTAAGTAAATAACCTGTTGTTTAACTACTGTCCAATAAATGACTTAGTATTTTGAATTTTTGTGTTTTACAAATGAAGTTATTAACTCATTGTTTTCACTTCCTTTAAAGGAACAACTTTGTAGAATTATTTAACCTTAATCTAATTGGTACACCGAACATAAACTTATAGGTATTTCATTTTTATTGAACATTGTGTATTTGTAATAATATTTTATTGTTTAAAAACCATTTAGGTTCAAATTCTTATTTAGCTATTTTGCAATTAAGTTTATTGAGCAGAAGTTCATATATTCATTTCATTGATATTTCTTTTTTACCTTTACAAAAAAATGTTACCTATGTAAAGAATCTCAAGAAATATACATACATTTTGTATATTATCGACTGGGTTTGAATTTTTTCAATAGTTATAAAAATCTTCTTTTAGTTTTAGAAAGAATACGGGGGCTTTTTTCGCATTTTTTGGGGGGGGGGGGGGGGCCTAATTTATGGGGGGGGGGGTTGGTGCTAAATTTATGGGGGGGTGCGTCATGAGGCTTAGGGGGGGTGGGCACCCCTGTCAAAACTGACACTGTATTTCAGTAAAAGTGAGTGTAAATCACATTTAATTGAAATACAGTGTTAGTTTTGATATTAGATCGAATTTCTTATCAATTACTATGTATTTCAGTAAAAGTGAGTGTAAATCACATATTTAATTGGAATACAGTGTTAGTTTTGATATTAGATAGAATCTCTTATCAATCACTTCCCGGTGGTTCGGAACCCACCTAAAACTGTAGGTCCAACTCAACAATCTCCATCATCCAATTCATTACCCATGCAAAGGTCTCAGACCTATGTGGGCTTCATCCTCCAAAAAAATACATTGTTAGTTTTGATATTAGATAGAATTTCTTATCAACTACATAAAATATTTGGCACCGACTTCAAAAGATTACTTGTATGAAATTTAAAATTTTCTCAGTTTAAAGTAAATACTTTATTTTAAACTTTTTAGTACGTGAGTATTTAATCATTTCACTGAAGTCGGTTTCTTTTTTTGTTTTAAAATATGTTTTTTAGTATGTGCCGTGAAAATGGTATTAGACTTAAATGGGAAAAATGTGAAGTACTGAAATCTGAAATTACTTATTTAGGGTTTAAAATTGACAAAGATTGCATACATAAAACTGATGATAAGATTGCAGTTGTTAAGAATGCAAAACGTCCTACAAATGTATCAGAGTTGAAATCTTTTCTAGGGTTTGTTACATATTACTCAAGGTTTATACAGGGCATGGCTAATTCTCTCTCACCTTTATACAACTTACTCAGGAAAAATGTTGTTTTTTCGTGGTCACAAGAGTGTGAAACTGCATTTCAAACAATTAAGAAAGATATTGAAACAAAACTTACTCTTGCGGATTTTGATGTCACTAAACCTATAATTGTTGCTACTGATGCTAGTAAATATGCTATTGGTGCGGTTCTTTCATGTTTAGATGAAAAAGGTGTGGAAAGGCCCATAATTTTTGCTAGTAGATGTCTCACTGCAGCTGAGCGAAATTATTCCCAGATAGACAAGGAAGCATTGTCAATTTATTGGGGAGTTAAGAAATTTTTCAATTACTTGTTTGGTCGTCATTTTACTTTACTGACTGACCACAAACCATTACAAAGCATCTTAAATGCTCATGCTGCTACTCCATCCATCAGTGCTACACGTTTATTACATTATTCATTATTTTTACAAGGTTTTGATTACACCATACAATACCGTAAGACCACTGAACATATGAATGCTGATTTTTGCTCAAGATTTCCTATGGAAATGGTTAATGACAATACTATTGATGAGGTTCAAATTGTACAAATGAATCAAATTAATATTTTACCGGTTACAAGGGAACAAATAGCTCATGAAACTAGAAAAGATCCAGATATGTGTAAATTACTTCGACAAATTTTAGGTACTGAAAATGGTGAAAATACAAACAATATTGCTGAATATTCAGTTGAACAAGGTTGTATTATGAAAGGCTTATGAGTTATGATTCCAAAATCTTTACAATCTAAAGTACTTGAGGAACTACACCAAGGACACTTAGGAATTGTAAAAATGAAAGGCCTTGCACGAAGTTATGTCTATTGGCCAAATATTGATTCTGATATTGAGCTTGTTACAAAGAATTGTATACATTGTGTGCGTCATTCTAGACAACAGTCTAATGTGAATTTACATCCATGGCAATTTCCTTCAGGACCATGGCAAAGATTACATATAGATTTTGCTAATCCTTCTCCAGGATTATGGCTGTTAATAATTGTTGATAGTTACAGTAAGTGGGTTGAAACTTACATAATGAAAACTCTTTCAAGCAAAGAAACAGTTGAAAATTTGCGTGAATGTTTTGCTAGATTTGGTTTACCAGTTACACTAGTATCAGATAATGGTACTCAGTTTACCTCTAGTGAATTTCAAACCTTTTGTACTAATAATGGTGTAAAGCATATTACCAGTGCTCCTTTCTTTCCTGCATCCAATGGTCAGGCAGAACGTTTTGTACAAACTGTGAAGTAAGGATTAATTAAATGTTGCGAAGGTATGATTGTAAATTCTACTTTACGGTTCAAATTAAATAATTTTTTAATGAACTACAGAAAAGCACCACATGCTACTACTGGTGAAAGTCCATGTAATTTACTCATGAAAAGAAATATTCGAACTAGACTAGATTTGATGCTACCCAATATTACTGACAAAGTGTTAGATACTCAAAGAAAGGAAATGCAAAAACAGACAATTAAAGATAAATGTTTCAATATCAATGATAGAGTTATGTACCGAATTTACAATAATAAGGATAAATGGAATACAGGTATTGTAGCTGATAAAATTGGTTCTTCTATGTACAATATCATTACTGATGATAATCTTTCTATTAGGAGACATGCTAATCAAATGAAGGATTGTAAAATTAATTTAAAGGATTTTTCAACTGATATACCTAATGTTCATTATGATACTGATGTAATTGTGCCTAAATCAACAGTACTTTCTGAACAATCGAAAGCTATTACAAGCAATGATGTTGATGATTCTACTTTCTTTTCTAATTCTTTCAAGAATGTTTTACATTCAACGCCAGTTTCTACAAAATTACCGATTGTGACAGATACTATTTACCATACGCCACAGGCTAGACCTGTTAGGTTCAGAAAACCTCCTGAAAGGTATTCACCCTAGGTTTCATTACGGGGGGAGGTGTCATATATCCTTGTACAACATGAATTTTAGTTTTATTTTATGCAGTTGGCAAGACTGTGCCACACCAGAGAGACAACGCCTCTACTGTACTATGTCTCTATTGTCGATTGAATTTTCATGATGTAATGAGTTTACTTACGCTATTCGTTCTTTTAATAAAAAGTATTTCATCAATTACAATGAGTTTGTGATTACTTCTACCACCTACGTTACAGAATTGAATACTATAAAATACATAGCACAACAGAATGGTTACAAACACACACTAATAGACAAACTACTGCACAGAATATCAACAAAACCAATCACTCACACCAGCAACAAACAGAATGACAACCCCCATACATTCATCACACTTACCTACCTCAACAAAAAAACTCATAAAATAGCAGCTTCATTCAGGAAACTCATAAAATAGCTTACAGAACAAATAATTCACTCAAAAAACACCTGCATTTTCAGACAACATCTCAAAACAAGTACAACAGATCTGGAATTTACAAATTGAAATGTGATGACTGCAACAAGTTCTATATAGGACAAACTGGCAGGACATTCACCACTAGATTCAAAGAACACGCAAGAGCCATCTCACACCCAAACACACATTCCACTTTTGCTGAACACATCATTTCAACAGGCCACAGTTATACAGACATTGACACTAATTTAGACACACTACACTTCACTCACAAAAGCCATAAACTCAATGTTTTAGAACAATATGAGATTTACAAACATGCAAAGCAGGAACCTGACAACATTTTAAATGATCAACTTAACTTCTTCTCACACACTCTATTTGACAAAATAATCCCAATTTCAAACCTCCCGCCTACTCATCCCCCCACCCCAGCACCATTCCAACATACATAACCCTCAAACTCATACCTTAAGTCAGTGTACTGTGGGTTGTCTGACGATGCTCTAGACAACAGAGCGAAACGGCCGTCACGCCATAACGTGAGTTAATTTCCATTTAAAAGTGGTTTTTTTAAGTTTATATTACATATTAGTGGAAACAAGATGGATCTTCAACATCATAAATAAAATTACTTCCAATTCAATGACGAATATACTACAGCCATCCTGCCGACCTCCCTATGTGATCACCCATTTCTAGCATAATGGTCGAAATGTGTCTCCAACACTAAGAGAAAATCCAAATATTAAAAAATAATTTAATTTCTGTGGAATAATTTAATATAAGAGTCCTTCACCAAAATTTTTGATTGCCGGCCGCCACTGCAGTGCTCAGTGAGTAAAATATTTTAATTTTCTACTCAAATATTTGACTTCATAGTCGTGCAATTATTCATAAAGTCAATTAATGTAATTATTATTAGTAATATGTGCAGTTCGTCATGTATACCAAATTTCAAGATTTCAAAACCAGTAAATGTTACCAGTGTCATTTTTTGGAGGATGAAGCCCACATAGGTCTGAGACCTGTGTGTGGGTAATGAGTTGAATGATGATGATGATGATTGATGAGCTGGACCTACAGTTTTAGAATAGAATGACTTTTTTATTTGTTGACGTGGCGAAGTTTGGACAGTTATGTCCAATCTACCACTTAACCAGTTTTCGGTGGGTTCAGAACCACCGGGAAGTGATTTTACAGCAGAGAACAGTGTCTTTTTTGCTGGCCGATCTAATCGGTCACCCTTACAAAGAGTGCCCAGTAGAACGCAGCTTATCCCTATCTGATTGAACAGATACCTGCTTCGGCTCACGGCTATCACTTCCCTGTCGTCTGGTCTATTAAAATTCAAAGATGTTGAAGAATTTGAATAGACCAATCAGACTCCACCAGTAACATTTACCAGTAAATGAGAAGGCTCCCATAAACTCAACCAATAATCTACTTTTCAACCTGATTTTACAAATTGTTTGGGGGGGGCTTGAAAACGCTTTTGGCACAAAATGGGCAATCAAGAAGTGGAAGGGCGACGACTGTATTACTAGTAACAATACTATTTGATCTAAAACTGTTATTTTTTCTAAGAAAAATTTTGAAAATCCAAAAATATATAGTTTTAAAAAGTACAATAATTATTATAGTTATTGTCGATTAGGACAATATTGTCGATTTGAGAGCGTTAATATGGTAACATCAGCTGATGAACCGGGTCCACTTTGATTCGGTCTCCTGTAAACAAAAACAGTCCCAGTAATACCAACTAGAACCACATGATAATCAAGTTGGCATTGCTACCAGTTACTGGCTTTCATAATCAGCTGACTGCCTCCATTTTCTTCAACGTCATCGTCAAACCTCAAACCTTCATCAGTTGATGTCTAGCACTGATAGAGAGAAGAGCTGTTTTGTGCTCCAGTAGATTTTTCAACACACATCACTGGAATGTTACCTTAAATTTGCTATTTAAACAGTGCCTACTGATTAAATACTGAAGTGCTCAAATGATTTAGTGATGAATAAATGGAAAATCAATTCTGGATATCTTTCACAAGGTAAGCAGTTTCATATCAATTTTTGCAATTTAGTCTATTTTAAGACACCCTTAAATACCATAGTTTCTTAATTGCATAGCTTTGCTCCATTATTTTGAAGTGAGAAATAACTAAAATGAAATGGCTAAAATTTAACCTAAAAAGTTCATCATCACTAACTCTTTGAAATCTGTCTAGTCATTTTCAGTTACCAACTCTAATTCAATAACTATGTTTCAATACTCAGGTAGGGTAAACTCTACTAGTTTTCCCCTTTATTAACTTATTTCAAAGCCAAGCTAAGAAACTATTTAATAACTACAGTTTTTAATATAAAAACCAAGAAAGAATTGTTATTCATTTTTAGGTAGACTTCTCGCTATTCATTATTATACATTGACCTTGACTACAGTACCAATTTATTTTATAGATCATTAGAATTTATAAATTTTATTGGGACATTCTCAGTGAACATGCATTTTCTCATTTTGTTAGTTTTAATCTACCAATGCTGCTTGATTTCAAATTTCTCATGAATTTATTTTTATTATTGCTTCTATTTTCCCTTGGACATTATTTTCCAGACAGTGTGCTTCAAAAGTCAATCTTAAAACTATCCATCAATTGAAACGTCCTTCAAAAATCAAAAGCAGAGAATTTAAATTGTTTTTGACTGAAAAAAGAAATAATTAATTGTTTGAAAAATAAGTTCAGAACTGGTCGTCGCCTACATTATAATTATTATAAATTGATAGTGATATTATATAATCAAATTAAAATTAGTTATCACACTAGTAGCCTCTTAGTGGAATTTCAATGAGCTTTTATATCATGATGATCATCCAAGTAACTAGTAACTATATTGATAAACCTCTTATTAGAACTTGTATGCATACTGGGCTAATTTAATTTTATGATTTCAAGAAATGTTTCTTACAAGCTAGCAGCTACCGTACTGATTTGAACCATGATCTACCAATAATTGATTCAAACTATTCCAATCCTTATAGATAATTAATCCATATTCTTTTCAATGAGAAAATGTTTTTCAGTCTCATTTAATTATTATCTTTAATCTCTGTCCTTTTGCTCAAACTCCTCTTACTCACTACTCAAATATATACACATCCCACTTGCAATTTGACATGTTCAGTGACTATAGATAGGCCTACTGTACTAATCCAACATTTTCTCAAAATTAGTTGCTGCAACCCAAATTGACCAATTTCTTTGATTATTTCACAATTATTTTTAGGATATTATAAAATTGGGTTCCACTATTTGACGTCGTTTCAGGCATTGCTGAATATAGTTAGCAAGATTATTAACTTGAAGCTAGTTTGTAAAATATTTTTTCAAGTTTGGTTTCTCAGTCGTTTAGTAAATTATTCAGTAGCTATTGATTCATTAGCGGCCCTAAGGCTTGTTTCACACACACCCGGCAGTCGGGTAACTGGTGTTGTTTGCCCAGCTGTACGAACATTGCACTATATGGGACTATGTAATCATACCGGATAAACAATAATGGTTACCTAACTGCTGGGTATGTGTAAAACAAGCCTTAGGGCCTCTAATGAATCAATAGCTTTTGAATGATTTTCTAAACGACTAAGAAACCAGGCATGAACCATATATTAAATTGATCATGATGTTATTTCCATGCCAGTGAATCGAAATGACTCATTCCAAATTCAATTCCATTGGATCACCAATTAATTCTAATATATACTAATGATAGTCTTATTGGGATTGAATAGGAAATTTTAATTCATTCCAAGTATCCTCCAACATTATTCTCAAGGGCAGAGATTGTTCATTGATATACTTGATGAATGAAGTGGCTGTTTTACCCTATCAAAATTTCAATATAATTATTGTTGGAGCCGTATTGATACTGGTTTATTTTGTATGGCTTTCCATTTTTAAGAACAAGTATTTCTGAGTTTTCAACTATATCCAGCAAAACATATGATGCAGTATCAGTATATTAGGACACATTGTTTAATGCTCAAAATACTTGATCTTAATCAACATCATCACTTCAAACACATTCTATAGTCAATTGAATATTGCCAGCACATATCAATTTCCAATCAACTTTACAAACTTTTATCAATGTAACACCACCACATATTTTGATATAATTGAAGCAATCAACACACCTCCAAATTTGTAATAGCTTAACTGAACTATTTTTTTTTTCAACAGGATGACTGATCAGTTCAACCTACTTCAAGAAGGAGATATGAAAAGACTCAACTTCACGGTAACCTCTTCAGTAGGTCAAGATGGTGGAGTACAAACTGGCCAGGACGTGAAACTGGAGATTTGGTATTATGTATCTTGCTTTTATAGTCAGTTAGGTTAGAAGTTTCCCACCATTCTCCTGCATATGCTAGGAGGTTTACAGTTGTTAGTCAAGTACCACACTCTTCAACCATGCTCTTGGATTGTGCCACAAAGTCATATTTGTGGCTTCGATGGCAGGGTCTGCATCTGAGAGTCCATGTCTCTCTTGTAGAGTTCATGACCGCAGTTGTCAGATAACGCTGCTATACGTCCGTCTTATGATGGAGTGGTACTGTTTATTGTAGCTGGTGGGATGTGTTATGAGGCTAACAATCGTGAATGGAGATTTGTTGGGTTGTAGGGCATTTGCAGTTGTTAATCATGTATCACACTTTCTATCTGGGCTCTTGATTTGTGCCATGACATAATCTTATCGCGCTTGATGGTTTTTTGGCTGGGTTCAGTGGCTCTCACGGATGCTTCGAGAGTCTCTCTCCTCGCTAAGGCCTTGTGACTACTTGTTAGTTCCACAAGGAGAACAGGGTGCACTGCTCAGTCGCCACAACCATTTTATTATGGTGTGGTACATTTCATTGCAGCTGGTGGGTTGATATAAGGCTAACAAATGTAAATAGGGATTTGCTGTTAGGTCCCTGTCAGGATTCTCATGTCACATTCATTGTGCATGGACTGTGTTACCCTGTGATCAAGAGATGCCGGTTGCCAGGTGAAAACCCTGGAGTAATGATGTCTCCGACATATGTTGAGTGCAGGTGTTAGCACCTTTATGTTTGGTAATTGTGATAAGAGATTAGATTAGACATTGATTATGCAAAAATTGTGGGAGTGGCTCTCACTTTAGCTTCGGCTACTGGCTTTGTGCTTAGAGCTTATGCCGTATTTACTGTTGCCAGTGAAAATGCCATAAGCTCCAACACACTGAGAATAGAGTTCACTAAATCAAATCATTTATATATCCTCCTCAACAAAAATAGAAACATAAAAATATAAAAAATACATCTGAATAATATAAAATAAAATTGCACTAAATCAACAAATATATAACTAGTTTATATGGTATTTATATACCAGTTTCAAAAGTACAAATCATGATTTGAAAGAATCAAAAAATTTTCTGGGGCTCTTATACACATGCTAGGAAGTGGAAATATGTGATACTATTTATCAATTGCTTAGAGGCGCTTGCCTACAGATGGTAGGAATGCAAATATTTGAAACTATTTATTGATAGATTATTGGCGCTTGCCTACAGATGTAGGAGTGCAAAAATATTTGATACTATTCTTTGATAGATTATTGGCGCTTGCCTACAGATGTAGGAGTGCAAAAATATTTGATACTATTTATTGATAGATTATTGGCGCTTGCCTACAGACGTAGGGGTGCAAAAATATTTGATACTATTTATTGATAGACTATTGGCGCTTGCCTACAGATGTAGGAGTGCAAAAGTATTTGATACTATTTATTGATAGATTATTGGCGCTTGCCTACAGATGTAGGAGTGCAAAAATATTTGATACTATTTATTGAAATATTATTGGCGCTTGCCTACAGACGTAGGGGTGCAAAGATATTTGATACTATTTATTGATAGACTATTGGCGCTTGCCTACAGATGTAGGAGTGCAAAAGTATTTGATACTATTTATTGATAGATTATTGGCGCTTGCCTACAGATGTAGGAGTGCAAATATATTATACTATTTATTGATAGATTATTGGCGCTTGCCTACAGATGTAGGAGTGCAAAAATATTTGATACTATTTATTGATAGATTATTGGCGCTTGCCTACAGACATAGGGGTGCAAAAATATTTGATACTATTTATTGATAGATTATTGGCGCTTGCCTATAGATGTAGGAGTGCAAAAATATTTGATACTATTTATTGATAGATTATTGGCGCTTGCCTACAGACATAGGGGTGCAAAAATATTTGATACTATTTATTGATAGATTATTGGCGCTTGCCTATAGATGTAGGAGTGCAAAAATATTTGATACTTTTTATTGATAGATTATTGGCACTTGCCTACAGATGTAGGAGTGCAAAATAATATATTATACTGTTTATTTATAGATTATTAGCGCTTGCCTACAGATGGTAGGAGTGCAAAAATATGTGATACCATATTTATTGATAGATTATTGGCTCTTGCCTATTCATGTACGGTGAATGTGATAAGAAATTAGATTAGACATTGATTATTCAAAATTTTGGGAAGTGGCTCTCACTTTAGCTTCAGCTACTGGCTTTGTGCTTAGAGTTTATGCCATTCTCTCTGGCAATGCTTTGGCAGTGAAAATGTCATAAGCTCTACCACACTGAGAATAGAGTTCACTTGGGTACATTCAAGCATGGAAGCAATAATTCAAGGGTAGTTTAAGGGTGCTGTCCTATACTTGCTAGGAAATGAAAATATGTGATACTATTTATTGATAGATTACTGGCGCTTGCCTACAGATGTAGGGGTGCAAAAATATTTGAAATCATTCATTGATAGATTATTGGCGCTTGCCTACTGATGTAGGGGTGCAAAAAATGTGATACTATTTATTGATAGATTATTGGCGCTTGCCTGCAGATGGTAGGAGTGCAAATATGTGATACTATCTATTGTTAAATAAGGAATTTTCCCCATTTAATCACTCTTGCTCAAGTCTGTTTCAGCCACACTGTGTTGTTGTCATCACCACTTCTTCTCGGGTATTCTTCTCAAACAGATTCAACTCCATTCGTGCTACAGTCTTTTTTTAAGCTTCATCTACTAGGTAATTAACTGTTTTTCTTTTCTTGTAGAATCTATTCTAAATAACTGAAGAAATCACAATAGCCTTCATAGCTAAACAGATTCGGTTTCAGAGCAATTCAAATATCTAATCCAGTGCTGAGTTTCAAGCATTGCATTTTGAGATTTGTCCAGATATCTCAACGCAGTAATAATTGAATGTTTCCATGAGTGATGATTCTGAATCTCCATCAATAAATCAGATAATAAATCCAGCCAATCCGACTTAGCTTTTTTAAATGCTATCCAATTCTAAACTATTCTTGATTATTTGAATTAAAAATTAAATTATGTTGTTTTAAAACTATTTAGTGGACTTTATGCTTTGAAAATTTCTTTTATCTCTGATTGTTTTCTAGGCTAGTTTGCCAGCAGAAGTGTTCATCTAATTGCTATCAAAGAGGATGGAAACTCCAAAACTAAAACTGATAAGATATATAGTAGTACCGGTAGCTTACCTGAACAGAATTTTTGTTTGAAGCTTGGTATTTGATGATCCAGACAAACTGCTAGCTGGACAGTTACTTGAAAAAATATTATTGTTGAAAATGATAGAATAATATTCTTCAAAAGATTATATTGTTTTCATATTGATGCAGGAAATTTGATGAAAATTTCTGTAAACATGATTAGGCTACCAATACACAGTTTCAGTAGTTCGTTGGTATTATAAACCTTTTAATCAGAATTGAAATGCAATAATTTTTGTTTAATGTTGAAATAATAATTGTTTTTTGCTTTTCTACTGGTGGGGAAGGAATTATGCACAAATTCTGGAACGCAGATTTCAGGGTTATACCGGAACGTTTTTCTAAGTATGTCGGGAATTAAAAAAATATTTTTTAGCAACTTTTTATATTGTACTTGTAATTGGGCATGCATTTATGTTGTTACAATTCTTTGTTATATTGTGTTTTTCATGGCATTGATTTAAAAAACGTTATGTATTAATAATAGCAAAAAAATCATTTTCTATTTAAATTCAAACAATGAAAATATATATAGTTGATAAAGTTTCTATAGAGTACAAGTGACCTTTTCAGATTAAAGTCTCAACTTTTGTAATTTTATCGATTGTGGCTATTGTAATTTGTGAATACTGTCTGTATTGACTAGTCTTAATACTTCAAGGCATGATTTTGAAACACAGTTTGTACAATCCACTACTAGGTAGGGCATGCAGTTCTCTGTTACTTCGTTTATTTGTTTTATTGTGTATTTCTTGTCATTGATTTTACCAGACACTTTGTATCAATCATTGTTAAAAAATGTCAGCTCCCACTTCAAACAATTGAAGATATATCTAGTTGATAATGATTTATAATTTAAGTATAATTTCAAGTTTCAACTGCTGTAATTTTATCGATGGTGACTAATGTAATGTGAAAATACTGTTGGTATTGATTTGTCTTGTACTCCATGTGTGGAGTTTTCAAGGCTTAATCTTTAAAAAATTCAAATAATAATAAATAAAAATACAGGATGAAAAGGGCAGAAGAAGGAAGAAGCGAGAAAGGTGGGAGGTCTAGGCCACGGGCTTCTCCATCTTTCTTAGTATATTATATTGAATGATCAACATTTAATTTAATTTCCACTTTTAATAATATTTTATTGTTATATAGATAGGAAACATTGTTTTTTAAATGTTATGATTTATTCAAAATTATTTTCTCTTTTGTATGAATTTCATTTATAAAATCTTATACTGGGTTCTCTGCTGTACAAACCGATGGAGAATTTTGAGAGGCTCTTTTTGTCCATCTTGAATTACATCTGAAGTTCTGCTCTTCTAGTGTATTTTGATGATGTTCTCTTTTTGGTGTTTAGGGAGGGGGGTATTGTTTGCTGGAGGGGGGTATTGTTTTTGCGGTACTGATTCTATTGTGTTGCTACGGTGTCAGTTTGTAGAATAGCTTTTGATGTCTATTTGTTGTATCAGAGGAGTACTGCAGAAAACCCAGCAAATGAGATTTATATTAAAATATATTCTTTTTAAAACAATTATTATTTATTAATAGAAAATGTGGTCAGGGGATACTGTTTGGTTGGCAGGACAGAGGTGATCTCTGGAGGTACCCCAGGGATTGCCTCTCAACTCCAACACTACTTCGCTCCGTTAATGGGTTGTAGTTAGGAGCAGTATCCACCTCGCGTGGCCCACAAGGCCCCTCCCGGAAGGGGGGCAAGTCAACCTTACGTCCTCGAATGGTGTTGACGCCACACCTCGTGTGGGCTGGGAAACGTACGTCCTGGGTGCCCTCGGTTTGGTTCATCTCTTGACTGGAGGCAGTGTTGAGATGTCCCCTGACGGTGGGATACCACAGTGACTGCGGCCGACAAGGCTCTGGCGATTGGCGAAGTTAGGGACACCCAAAGTTAGTAGACAGATCTATCTGCTACTAATTTTGGTGGTCTCTCACTACCGCTTTTCATGAATTTTTACTATTCTTCCTTTCTGCTCTCAATTCCCTTTTGGGGCCAAGTAATAGGTGTTGTTAATTTTAATTTTTTTATTTTCTCATGTAGGCATCTATTATTTTATCATCCTATCATTCGCAGTTCTTATTTAGATTGTTGTGTAATTTAATTTATTTTAAATTATGTGAAAAAATTGAATTAAACTCAATATTTTGAGCTAGTATTCATGCGAGCAGCAGAATATATAGGACGTCTAAAGAATAGTAACTTTAAATTCTTGTAATGATGTGAAAATTCTTTAGAGTAGAATTTGATGTGGAAATAGTGCGTGATTTGGATTTCTGCTTTCCATTTTCAGGTATCTGTTCAATCAGAGATAAGCTACGAAACTCCTGGGCACTCTTTGTAAGGGTGACCGATTGGCCAGCAAAAGAGACTCTGTTCTCTGCTGTATAATCACTTCCCGGTGGTTCGGAAACCACCTAAAACTGTAAGTCCAACTCAGCAATCACCATCATCCAATTCACTACCCACGCACAGGTCTCAGTCCTATGTGGGCTTCATCCTCCAAAAAAAATCATGGGAATAAAACGCAAGAACCTTCATATCAAAAAACTAGGTCTAAGCAAGGGCGTCATTTTAGTCCAGCTTATGAGGGGGAAGGGGCATTTATTAAAAAATCTATCTGAAGAGTTTGAATTTTGTCACAATTTTGTTTCTTATTACTATTTTTTCAAGTTAATATCTTATTCCAATAAAGTAATTTTGTTGTTTGGTATAATAATATAATAATTATCTATACCGCTTTTTTCACTTTTGGCTTACCGTATATTAATAATAATAATTTCTCTGGTTGTGAGTACAGCACTGCCAGAGGAATTTATTCACAATAAATTTAAAAAATTATCATTTAAGAAAGTAAATTAAAGTCTTAAATCTAAAGTATTGCAGTTGTGAACTTTGTGGTTCCCACTATATAAATATGTGTCGGGATTCCACTATTTTGTCTATTTCTTTATAGGGTATTAGAACATGCAAAAAAATATTACGTTAGTTTTACAAAGTTACATGTTACTAATTTATTGAGTATTAAATTGATAAGTATAACAATAAATAATAATATTTTTAGACTACATGCTACTAGTTAGTAATATATAACTAGTTAGTTATATTGGTGGCCACTGTCCTCCCCACGCAAAATGAATTTACTTCACTATCATTCTGACAAAATCAATTGTCCAAAAAAAGGACTTGTACATTTGTGTTAGATCGTGTTTGTCAGTACATCCAGCTCTTGAATAACTTAACTATCACTGATTTTTCAGATTCACGTCCTGCACATGCCGCCCTACAAATACCTGAAGGAGTTGTGCGGCCAGCGCCCGCGCACCGGCTACGTGTCTTCCGACTTCGGCAACCAGTTCGCTTGCGAGTTGGAGAACTTTGTCGACCTGTCGCAGATTCTGTGCAATGGCAAAGCGACTGAGTCGGATCGCTTTGTCGACCTGTCGCAGATTCCGTGCAATGGCAAAGCGACTGAGTCGGATCACTTTGTCGACCTGTCCCAGATTCCATGCAACGGAAAGGCGACCGATCAGATCAATGCGGACGGCATTCATATCCTTGTCAACATAAATGGCTTTATGAAGGGAGTGCTCAACGAGATCTTTGCACTGCGAACGTCGGCTATTCAGGTGAGAAATGCAAACTGTCAAATATATAGAACATAATTTATATCAATTTCGAAGTTTTATCAATTATACTCAGTAGCGCTCATCGATTTCTATCAGCTATTCAATACTGTCGTTAATATCCACCATTGCGGAACTCTTCAGTATAGTTATTGATAGCACTTTTAGGAATTCGAAAAACATAATTGTTCTGTACAAAACATTGTTTTACAAAATTGTTACATAGTTTAAATGTGATTTTAACTGTTACTTATACTAACTCTTTTAAGGATGAAGCCCTCATAGGTTTGAAGCCTGTGCGTGGTTAATGAGTTGGTGGTGATTGATAAGATGAACCTACAGTTTTATTTTATTGAAATTTATTTATTTAGTACAAAGCATAGATGGAAGCTTACAGGCCTACACCCAACAAAGCTTCCTTAACACAGTTCACATAAAATCATTTAACTGTACAATCATTAAAATCAAAGATACCGTACATTTATACATTTTTAAGACAGAAATGGAAAAATACTGTAAAAGTCATGCAAAGAATGTAGAATAATAAAAAGAGAGGAAAACTTATCATGAGATATAAGTACCTTATTATGGTATAAATATTATTACAGATAAATGGTCGGCAGTAGCTAGAATGTTTTTCAAAATCGACAGTAGCGAATCTGTCAAGTTATGAACGAACTAGTTTCAAACTAAAAAGAGTACAGTATCACTGGCATTTGTGTGAGTAAGGTTTGTCTTTGTGTGCGTGTGAGAAGTGAGAGCGCTAAGAGAGAAGAGACAAAGAGCGAAGAGCCATCCACCACCCTAGGAAGACAAGGTTACTGCACTCTTATCTGTTGCATCTTGCCACTGTTGACATTCTTGCTTCCTCTATTCATCATTTTATTGCTTTACGAATAGATATTGTTTGAGACCCTTCAATCCATAGAAACTTTTATTTGCAAGAACATTAATTTCTTGAAAAATTATAATATTGCACAAAAATCATCTAAGCATTAGGATATACTTTATAACAGATACGGTATAACGTCAATAATATGAAACATCAAAGGTCCGAACAGCATACTAAACTTTGTTTTAAAAAATGCATCAATCACAAAATAATAATATACACTAGGCTATGAATAAATATCGCAACATAAATTTAATATTCCAACAGCAAGAAGATGGCAAAAATATAAATGCAGATCAATCAGCCATTAAAAATAACAAATAACTATACCCGAATTCAAATATCTATCAAAATATCCAACAGTTAATTCTGTGAGAAAAAAATAATAGTAGGCGTACAAAATATATGAACATATCAATGAATGACATAGACTAACTCTAATATTTGAAAATGAAACTTTTCATCTAAAAATACAGTAATAAACTTCATAAACATATTATTATTGCTAATTACGATCGAATAATTAGTTACATTGAGCAGCGAAAATGGGCAAAGCTATTCCAAAGCATGGACTAAATGAAACTATTTACTAGACTTCGAACCTATTCATGATTATAACACATGAGTGCAAGGGTACTGCACACTTTTTGTAGCAATATTTGAATTCGACTGCATTGAACATTTAAAAATAATGAATTCAGAAACATAGGCCTACTAAGTATTGTATATTTTACTACTGTATACTACTGCAGAAGTGAATAATGAACAATAATTTGACAAAAGTATTGATCAACCAAAATATATTGTACAATTTATTCTACGTGCAAAAAATTGTCCTAATGAATAGAAAAAAAATAATATACATGGCTATTATTTTTTTATTGCTTCAAAAATATGAAGCAATTTTATGAAGAATATGAGCAAAGCTATTATCCAAAGCATATACTAAATAAACCTATTTACTAGACTAATAAACTATTTATGATTATCACATACGATTGCGAGGGTAACTGCACATAGAATATTTAAAAAGAATTAATTCCAAAAAAACAAAGTAGTGTGTATTTTAATACTGTCCACTACTGTAAAATTGAATACTTCAAAGAATGAACAATAATTTGATAAAATTATTGATATATGTCTATTGTTTTATTTTTTTGAAATTTCTGCAAGAATATGGCCGATTTTTTAGTTTATGGACCTTCAAACGTTTTTTATTCCCCATAACTAGAAAAGTTTTGCTCCTAAAACTTCTAAAATCAATTCAGCACGACCGGATACATGTCCCTTGACGCTACAACGATCTACAACTGACTGATGGAAGAAAAGAGAACAAATAAGAAGAAGAGATCAATAAGATAACAATAAGATAAGATAACGTAGATTCTCTGTACTGGAAGGGAGACAGCTATTTGCGAACAAGCTTCAAGGCCACTCACTGCCGGTTCAGTTACTATTGTGTGTGTTTGTGCGTACTGGCGCTCCCTGTCAACGGTACTGCTTATAGGCAAGTCTATTTTGAGTGGACCGAACAGCAGCTATTTTGTTGAACATACCTCCACAAAAAACCATTTAAAAACTTGACAAATGAAGCAATACTTGAGAAAAAATTCCTTGTCATGAAAAACATTATAACGGAGAGGACTTGTTTTGTCATTTTTTGATATCTATATCACAAACGTCAGAAAAAAATCATAAATTCATGACTCATAAATGCTTATTTAGAACAAACAGTGGAAGAAGTATGAATTTTTCAGAAAGCAAAGTCGCTTGAGCATAATCAGACCTTCAAAATAAGACATTGACAGTAATTTTCTGATTATAAATAGGTGAGTTATATGGTTTCGAAATTAGCATTGCTCTTATGGAGATACAAATCCAACATGACTGCGCTACAGCCGACCCTTAAGGTTGCAAATGGAACATACTGAAAAGTAATATAAAAAAGGAGATCAATAAAATAGTAGAAAAGGTGGGTTCCAATCCACTGGCAAGTAATTTCACAGCAGAGAACAGTCTTTTGCTGGCCAATCCAGTCGGTCATCCTTACAAAGAGGTCCCAGGAGTTCTTAGTTTATCTTTACTTGACTAAACAGATACCTGCTATGGCTCACGGCTATCACTTCCCTAAAGCCTCGCACACATGAATGGAATTTCAACTGAAAAATTTATGGCGATTGCAGTTGAACTGCCGCTGAGTTGCCGTCGAAACCAACTGCATTTCGACTTCATTTTTGATGTCGGGCTGTCGCTGGCTTGCAGTTCTGTTGCCATCGTGTGTGTGTTGACATGACTGCAAGCTGACGGCAGTACAGCGTCACCTAGGCAGCACTAGGAGCGCTGAAGATGAAGTTGATGCTGGCTTGCAGTCCTGTTGCCACCTGTGTATGTTGACTCGACGGCAGTTTTGCAGTCGGCTTGCTGACAATACCGACGGCAACCGGCGGCAGTTGCGGCTAGTTGCTGCTCTGTTGACATCGTGCGTGTGTGTGCTCTATTACATTTCGTATCTAATCCCATTGAATTGTGTTACTGTCAGCAACCGACAGGGCAGCAACCCTCTGGGCAGGGGTTAGAATATGCCCAGGGTATGCTCTGCCTGTCGTACGAGGCGACTAAAAGGGCTGCCCCTTCCCTAGTCTGGACGAGAATGATCCTCGGCTAGTGTGGGAGGGGCCCTACCCCTCTAGGTTGGGGTTAGAATAGACCCAGGGTATGCTCTGCCTGTCGTATAAGGCGACTAAAAGGGATGTCTCCCTCCTAGCCTGGACGAGACCGATCCTTGGCTATGTGTGGGAGACCCCCCTAGCACCTCTTCTTTTCCTTACATTAAATTCTATCTGCTATGGTCCTTTTTTCTGGGAGACACGATTTCCATTGACTTTGCTTTGTGTCTCTCTCTCTCCTGTACACATGGTGATCTCCTAGTGATCCCCATGACCTCTTTTTCTGTCGGCCTACTCTTGGTCTCTCTCTCTCTCCTGTACACATGGTGATCTCCTAGTGATCCCCATGACCTCTTTTTCTGTCGGCCTACTCTTGGTCACTCTTCTTGGTGGGATGCTATTGTTTCTGTTTTGGGAAGTCTTTCCGAAACGCCCTGGTTGGTTCCTATTCTGCCGTGGGCCATGACTGGTATGTGAGTCTCTTGCATACCAGTCATGACCTGTGACACATGAGTTTCCTCCCGGGCATTTTCCAAGTCTCCTGGGGCGCTGAGGAGTACGTCCGGGCGTTTTGTGCTTGCAGCTTCTGCTTGCACATGTAAATCCGCCCACATCCTGCCGGAACTGTAGCACTTGTGTGTGCACTTGTGTCACACTTGTGTAGCAGGCCAAAGCTTCGATGAGGCGCACCAGGCAAATTGACAGTGAGGTTCCTAGATAGTGCTGCAGCCCCATTAGCCGAATTTGCCCCTTTGGGGATCTGGTGTCGGTGGGGCTCAGCATTGAGCAATAGAAGCTGAGTTCATGTCAGCAACCGACAGCAATTTTGCAGTTAAATTGCCGCTGGATTGCTGTTCATGTGTGTTGGGCTTACAACATATTAAATTGTATAAAGTGATTTCAAAAATTGGGTAAGTGTGAAGCGCTCCATATGACAGTGTCCCTACGGCCAGGTAAATGACACCGGGTATGTGTGAAACAAGCCTTAGTAATATAATAGATTACTTTTATTGCCATTCATGAAATACAAAATTCAAGTAACATAAAATGTACACAATCTTCATAATCAAAAACTACACTGAAATATAAATAAAAGTAAAATTTATTTCTAGAATAAAGCTTAAATATGGCACTACTCGCAGAAGTGAAACTTGATCGCCAGCAGTGAGTTCAAGATAATTATTTTAAAAATAATCATAAAATTTAACAAAGAATCACAACAGACAAGCTTAGAATAAGTTATGAATGTAATGGGTCTGTTCCATCAATGTCACATATCTTGTAAGTAGTTTTTTTTGTTCTGTTACTCTTGTTTCGCTTGTTAGTCTTTACTATTTTGTTAGTTATGGATATATAAGTGTTTTTTTTCTTTATGTACATTGAATGCTTATTCTTAATTTGAATGGTTATGTATTCTTTACTTATATGAAATAATTTTTAGTTAATTATTATTTGTATTTTATTACTCTTCAAGTTCAGTGTTAATTAGAAGGATGTAAATTTATGTATTATTCACTGTAGCCCGCCATAGTTAGGTGGGCTCCTTCCCCAAGCTCGAGCTTGCTCTTTTGGGGGAGTAATTCCTACATTTTCAGTTGTTTTTTTTTATATGACAGTGTTTATGTTTATTTTCTTGTATTGTATTTTATAATGTTTTTTTCTATGAGGAATAAATGATTTAAAAAAAAAATGGTTGGCGAGCGTGATGCCACGTCATGAGTACCCAAGACTGCGATTGGATGGATTACCGAGCAGCTTACTGTTGTGTTATCACTAAACTTGTGATTCCGAGAGTACCTAAAATATATTGCAGGTTTCTTATAACCTGTC
Source organism: Conomelus anceps (assembly GCA_948455865.1). Taxonomy (NCBI): domain Eukaryota; kingdom Metazoa; phylum Arthropoda; class Insecta; order Hemiptera; family Delphacidae; genus Conomelus; species Conomelus anceps. The sequence continues at coordinate 152,007,912 of OX418216.1, forward strand.
AAATTCACAAAAGACCAGCAAGCTCGTTTTGCTCGCCTGTCAAGGAGAGGGAAAATTTTCAGTGAAAATTCTAAAGGCTAGAAATGCGTCAAATTTATGTTTTTTTGTGGAAAATTTTTAAAACTCAGTATGCGTCTAGTGCCCGGTTTCTGAGTTGTTCATAAACTTAATGGACCATTAACTCAATGCTGGAGCAATGGGTTAATGATCCATTAAACTTAATTAACAACTCACAAACCGGGCATAGGTCCAATAAATATAATTTCTTTATATAAATTTTGCGAACTTCATTATTTTCATTTGAAAATCCTGTCTGTTTTAATTTTAAACACTAGATTTTCGTTTACTTTAATTTACTTATCCCAATCACAAACTCTGACGTTCAAAAGTAATAGCAGAACTATAGTCACCGGTATAGAAGGCACTGAAGCCCATATTTATGAACCGACCTTAAGGATTCTTTACCTTGTGGGAGACTTGAAAAACATCAACTAGAAAGTTGGTTGATTTCATGGGAGCCTAATTAAAATAACATTATTTATCTGTTGAATAGAGCATACTTACAAGAAAATACTGTCAAATTTGTTCAAATGCATCAGAAACTAAGGCTACATGCATAGTGGAGCTGAGAGAAAAGCGAAAAAGAGCCTAGAGTCCGCGATGAAATAGCAAAGAATGACTGTATTCATACTGAGGGGTTGAAGCAGCGAACAAGGCAGTTCATCTCCCCAGAGTCCAGATCGTTGACAACCAAATGAAATGTATCGCAATTACAATCGCGATCACATTCGCAAGTATTTTTTGTTCTATGAAGCGTCTTCACTCAATATAATATTAATCGATTAAAAAGAAGTAAAGCAGTTCTTGTAATAAATCTGACGCAAAATGTAAAAGACGAATTTCACCACCTATTTCGTTATTTAAGAGAACATTCTGTTTAGTCCAATGAATATTTTTGGATGAACATAGATACTTTTGATTATTTGCTAGCCAAAATAGAACACATGCTGACGAAGAATTGGACAAATTTTATTTTGAACCCTATTACACCATGTGAACGTCTTGCAGTCACTTTAAGGCACGTAACAAAATGAAAAACTCAGCTCTAGACCTTGAAAAAAAAATTTATTGGATACTATTTTATTATTAAAGCTGTAAATTTTATAATATAAAATATTAATATGTGATAATGATACGGTACGGTACGCGGAAAAATGGCAGGACCGGCTGGCGTTGTTGAGAGAGCAAAGCCGAGAAATCAAGCTTGTTTTAATTCGAAGCTCTGCTCTTTCCAGGCCTCGCGCGAATTGGACGCACTGCTCCACTATAAACAACTGCATTACCACAGCATGTGTTTGAATTCGAGACGTTGCTCTATGCGCTAGGCTCTGTGTTCTTGGACGCTCCACTATGCACAATTAACAATAATTATGCTATTAACAATTATACTATCTTATACACTAGTTACCATAATTACTATATTAATTAGTTAAGGAGGCTTAATTTTTATATGAAAGGAACTCCTACCAATATAACTAGGTTTTTGTTTGAATAAGCTGCTATTGTGACTCACCAAGTGATAATCTCCTCGGCTTCTTGTATTATAATCATGTACGCCTAAGGCATCTAGTTGGTCTATTCAAATTGTAAACGTCTAATTAAAACCCGTCTCTTAATGATCTCAAACTCCTGATTCAAAATGGCCAATCAGATAATTCCAAGACCGGCAAATTCCATTTACCGGTAGACGGTAAGGTTCCCCTGAACTCAACTATTGTAGGTGTCATTAATTGTTCTGTCTACGTTTTATTTTGTTTTTGAGTGACAATAACTTAATTTTATTACAGCTTGTTTGAAAGCGATGAGAGCCGAGATGTGGCGAGCGCGCACCGAGAGTCCTCTCTTCAACTGCTGGAAATACGCGCAGGGCATGCAACAGCTTTATGACGTCATGTGGAAGAGGCACACTCGCGGAGAGAAGCCCGATCATATTCGCGCCATTGATTCAACACTACATCATCAGCTTAAACATCAAACACTGATTTACGTGATGTATAATGTGCATCAAAGACTGATGTACATTAAGTATTATTTAGAGTGTGTGTGATAATCGAAATAATCCAACATACTATTTTCGTTGAGTTGGTGTATTTTGTTGACAGTCTATTACCATGTTAGTTATAATACTGCGTTTGTATCAAATAAATGAGTAAAAATCATTGGCTGAGTTCATGAAAGCCTTAATGTTTACCGGTAAATGGAATTGATGATATTAAAAGTGATACAAGTGATAACGAACTGCCTGAACAGTTTTGTTGAAATCATGAGGTGTTTAGCAATCTGCTGAGTATGCAAAATATTTTATGACTCGAGCCTGTATGTTGCCGCAAGTATTGTATGCCTTCAATTATGATTATGTATACGATATTATAAATTATAAGTCTTTCGTGTTGAAATGCTTTTGTTATTTTGTATTGTGTGTTTGTTTATGGAAATTATGATGGCCATTATACTATAAAGTGATTTGAATCTTGAAAACATCTATAATAATGCAATGAGTTCGATCTACATCTATTCATCTGTTAAAGAAGGTGTAATGAATAGGAGTAAACAGCAGGTGTGGCAATCAGTCAAAGGTAAGCGCTCTAATCACTACAAAGTCAAAACTATTGATTGCACTATTTGAGGTAAACAACATTTATGTGGTTGTAGAGTTTTTTTGAGCTGATGATGCTTGTCTTGTCTTGAACGTGTGCGTCAGTAATGAGATGAATCATTAAACGAAACATAGACGGGAATCAAACCCCTGACTGCAGTAGTAGTAATAGTCAGTACAGAGATAAGCGCCTTAACCGATTAGACAACCTGTCAGTTATGATGTTGAAGATCCATCTTGTTTCCACTAATATGTAATCTAAACTTGAAAAAACCACTTTTAAATGGAAATTAACTCACGTTATGGCGTGACGGCCGTTTCGCTCTGTTGTCTAGAGCATCGTCAGACGACCCACAGTACACTGACTTCAAGTTATGTCCATTATGTCCACGTTTGGTCTTTTTAGAGGCGTACTTCATATTGTTCATGAGAGGCATGCTGCAGATCCTTATTGTCTAAGGCCTGTATTTCCCTTGTGGCTTCCTTCACTCAAGGGGCACTTAAAAATCCTTGAGAGTGAATGTTTTTCAAGTAATTCTTGAGTTGAAGAATTCTTAAATTTGGTTGAAAAATTCAACCGAAATTTTATCCAAAATATGACAGTTACAGGAAAAAGGTAAGTTGAAAGAAAAGTTGACCAATTTTGGTTGTTATGAGTGAGATGATGATGTAAGCGACCCTCATACCTAGCGTCAAGACAGCTATTGTTTATTAGGCGGCTCTGAAAAATTGCGGTGTCCTTTCTGTTTACGTTGCTGTGACAGGCCAAGAAATGAAGTCACTCGAAAGCAGGAGGCAGTTTACTTCCAACTTGGCATCATGGCACGATTAGTGTTATCAATTCTTGCATTGAGGATGAAATTTTCCATCAGCTGCTGGCATGGCCCCACATCTGGCAACACCGCAATTTTTAGAACCTCCTAATTTCGTGGCGCGAGCTGTAGGTGTCATGAATAAATGGTTGCTATTGGCTGAGTGTCATTTATTGTGACAGCTCAACCAAGTTGTTTTTATTGAAAGCTTGACTGTCACCTGGAGGACTCTTTTCAAATGTTTTGAGAGAGTAGTGACAGATCTCTGTTTAATTCGTTAACTTGATGCTCAAACAAGTGCAATGCACTACTTCAGTCTGTAGTGCTTTGGTGGGGCCACTACTTTTAGAAGTACAGTGGTTGAGAAAAATTTGAAATTAATTAATTATGAATTGAGAATACGTTTGAGTCGTCTTAACTAGAGTAAATTCCAGAACAAGGAAAAGACTAAAAGACTACACATAAATTCATAGAGAAAGCAGATAGCATAGAGTAGCGTGTCAATGCTGTAGTTTTTATTTTCAGCTATGGTTATTGATTATGATTAATCATACAATTTGATACTTCACGTATCTAAGAATTTGATAAACTATTTAATCATAGTTCAAGAGTCAGTTTAGTTTTTATATTGAAACTACATATTATATCATATTCAATTCCAAGTGAATACATCGATGTTATCATACATACTTAGAATAATATTATTCCCGATTATTTACTGAATTTAAAGAATAATTTGCTCCTATTTCAAGAATTTTTCAACTTTGGCTTCTAAGATACCCTAATTATTCAGAAGGTTGTGGTAGTGACGATCCAATCCAACCGTCAAACATGCAAAAACCGCCAGTTATGAACTCCAATTCGAATTGGTTTCTCATAATGTTTTATAATTAAATGCAAATAATGCTTGAATTGGACAGGTTGTTAAATAAGTTCTACTCTCATCTCATTTGGCCGTAGCCGTAGCTATACTGAACAATATAATTGTGTTACAAAAGATTACTGTACGCGGTTTGGCGCTAGATTCGATCTTTACTTTGGTAAAGTAATAAACCAACTATTTATAGGCCTATATACTCCACCAAAAATAATCAAATAGGTACCTGTTCTGTGTAGACATGTTCTTCAGATAGCTTTGAAAAAGGAAGAAATGGAATAGGCCTAGCAATGATTAAATCTTGTTAGATACCTAGTCCAAATATCAAGAATTTCTTACATTTGAGGTCCTTCACGATATAGTAATCAAGAATTTTATCCTAGTACTACAACATACCGTCATTAAAAAATATAAAAACGTGTATGGTTATATACTTACCGTAGGCTACCTGAAATAAATCCAACATCCATCAATTTATTTTGATTTTCTGTCATAATTAACTTATATTGGCAATGGTCGTTCACACGCCTCTTTTCATCACAATTGGAGATTTTATGAAAGTAACTTTAGCCTATATAATATATATAAGCTGCGTTTAAACCCAAGTTCAAAAGATTTGTTACAAGCTAGAGTTTGGAAAAAACCACAATGCTATAGTGTTTTGTCTGTAGCATTTTATTTGTTACAAACACGATGCTTTTCAGTGGTTTGAAACATTTGACTCAACAAGCGAACAAGCTTTACGCCAAAGCAAAAAAAGAATGGTTTTGAACTTTGATGTAAATGCAGCTTTCAGTGTTTGTTCTTGAAAAATACCAATTTTATCACATGTTTATTTAAATCCAAAATTCTTGTATGATTAATATTATACAGCAATTCGATGCTTCATTTTTAAAACATTTCATAAACTACTTAATATTAGTGCTGTAAGAGACACTACGTCTATAAGATTAAAACGTCCAACCATATGCATTTATTATAATAGTATGGTAACTAAATTTGAATTTAGCTGTCGGATCAAGACGTGTTTCATGTTTTTTTATTTGAATGTACATCAGACGCTATATTATGCTAAATGTTATCGTGAGAACAGTTTGAGTCGTTATATGAAACGATATATACCCTACATCAATGGATTCAAAATTTGATGGGCTACAGCTTTTATTCTGTGGTCTTTTCTTGTCAGACAACAAACAAAAAAGTTATAGCTCTGTTCGGCATGTGTGAACGCACTTTTAGGTAATGACGTTTGTTTCAAGACCAAGGCGGCATTCTATGTTCATTCTAATCTAATCGGAGTATTGATTATTTTAAATACAGTACTGGTAAGTTCGACGATCCTGCATTAATCGAACAACTCACAGGATAGTGATCCTGATATTTCATAAGAAATTTATTCCAAGTGAGTAATATGAGTATTACATTTTTCTGGTACCTTGCTTAAAAATCTGGTGTGGCGCACTCACAACAGTTTTCCTTGCCCTTACGATATTTCCGATTAATAATTTAATTGCATTATTTTACACAGAATTGAGAAACTCTCAGGGATCACAATATAAACGATAGAATCTAGTGAAAATTACAATAAATTGATCAAGTAATTTAATAAATATTAATTATTTCGCATATTTTGTTACTTAAAGAAGTTACAAAAGGAATCCATTTCCTTTCCAAACTTTTTGAATTTGGAGGCCCAAGTTATATTGGCGTTGAAAGCGCGGCCTCAGCCGGTAAATGGAACTTTCGTGTTGCAAATGCTATACTAGGCGTTTTCGATGTGTGCGTTTTTTTACATAGAGGGAATATAAAACATCTGATGAAATCAACTTTTGCATGGATGAGGCGGAGCCCTTGAAGTGTTTATGTTTATAGATATGCGACTTGTGGCAGTTGATAGAGCTTACCAAAGACAATTTAGAGTATTTTTCAACAATTAACAATTTTTCCTAGGGGATATGCCCACATGAGCTCTAGGCTTGTGCATGGGAAACGAAGTAATTATTTAGCTATTAAATAATGATCTGATATGCCAAAGCTTCCGGTTCGAACCCAGTTGTGACCAATATATTTCCTGGAGCCACTCCCGTGTCGGAGGACACGTTAAGCCGTCGGTCCCAACTGTCCAGAAAGGAGTCGTTGAATTTGATCTCTCATCATCACCCTTCCCATTTCTCACGCACAAGCCTAGAGCTCATGTGGGCATATCCCTTAGAAAAAATTGTTTTTGCACCCATGTTGCCAGAATCTTTCTAGGTTAGACATCATATTGAAATAGTGTACAACAATAAAATTTCAATAAACATTTATTCCAAATTTTAATGATATTAAGGAAACCACAAATAAACTCAAGACATAATACACGTTTTGTAGTGTACAAAATTATACTATTGCTATGATAAAACTATGTGTGTACAGTTTTAAACTTTGGAATTAGACTTTCGCTTCCTTTGCAGAATGAGCACACATGATGAGTTGTCTGTGTGGAATTTGTGACATGTTTTGGTGTCTGAAATGAAAAATAACAAAATATATTAGCAATAGTATATTACATAACAAGGGTGGTAAGACGGTGTTTACCGTACGAGTATGGTTGTTTATGCACGAGATGAAGTCGAGTGAAGAATTATCATAAGAGTACAGTAAACACCTTACCAGACGTGTTATGTACGCTATTTTTCGTCAATATAGTCTAAAATAGCAGATAATTTGAAATAAGAAACTATAAATCATTGTTATGTTAGTATAACCTCAACACATTGAATACCAGCATTGTACAAAAATCATGTCCAAAAGCCAGCTATTCAGCTTTCAGTCAAATGGTTTTGGGTGCAAAAGTAGTCAGTAGCATCCCATAACAGTGTGGTAAAAATCATCTGATTACCTTTACGAGTCTACTTAACTCGTAAGGATCATTGTGTCATGATTGGATCTGTTAACAGAATTAGCATGAGAAATAATAATAATAATTTCTCTGAGTCTGAGAGCAGCACCACCAAGGAAGTTTATCTTCTATATGATTATGGTATATGGGCAGATTTGATGCAAGAAATTTCACAGATCTAAAAACCAAAGGACGGAAAATACATACACATCCCGATCAGCTGCTCAGCTGAATTAATACAAGTGTTTGAAATCTGTCGCGTCGAATCTGCCTGTATAATCAGAGCCTTAGAATATCATCTGTTTCATCATACTTTATCATACCTTTTCATAATGTAACATGTGGTTTTTATCTTACCATAAGATTCTTTTTGGTCCAATTGAGTTAGGACGAAATTGATGGCGTATAAACCTTCTCCGTGAAATTTTACATAATATATATATACCAAGTTTCATGGAAAACGGTCCAACGGTTTCCGAGTCTATAGACTCCATACAAATAAACCAACATCCTCTTTATAAATGAGAATTAATATTAAGAATGCAACAGTTTTTAATTCATTATCTCTTCTTTCACTTTCTCTTACGTCATTTTCTTTTCTCTCATCTCTTCTGTGTTTTAGAATTGGATAAAAAAAATTTCGTTTCCATCAATACCTACTATAATTTAAAAAAAATATATATTGAATGAACTCACGGCTAGTACTCAAGTTTTTCTTTTTGTGGCCGTGCTACAAATATGTATGTTTTGGACATTTTTGCTTTTGTAATTTTGTTTGCTTGTAAAATTTTCATTGTGATCTTTTGATGGCAATGAATTTGAATTAATAAATATTTTTCACCTAAATAGAATTTATATTCTGTTTAAAATTCGATTAGAATGATTATTTATGATGCTTTTAACCAAAGTGTACAGTGAGATGATTTTTTTGTTGAAAAGATGACTTTCCTTTTTTTTTAAATGCGGTCTACCAGACCCCATGATACCAGTTATTGTTACTAAAAAGTATACCAGTTGAGAGTCAATTATTAGATTTACAATGAAAATCTATCAGTGGAATGTAACAATATTTTTATAACTATTAAATTATTGGAATTAAAAGCAACTAGGTGAACCTGTGCGAACTCGCACGATTATTAAATGTTAAAAGTTTTCTTTTATTGAAACCATTTAATGGTCATAATTTTAATGGTACAATCATTTAATGGTGGCATATAAACCATCAATAATGGTGACAATCATATAATAGTACCAACAACTGTAGAATTTGTTTATTTGCGCTGTGCCCCCTGCACACCTTGCAATTTCTTGTGCGATAGACATTTTTTGTGGGGCTTTGCCCCCTGCAATTCCTCGTGTTGGGATGATATGTGGGGGTAAATCTTAAAACAAAATATCGTTATGGTTTACAAAGTTTCCATGTCACGTATTAACTATATAGATTTGTAACTTTCATACAGCATCAATAGAAACAAATCATGATTTGGTAGGTTGATATTGAAAAGAAAGCTCACCTGATACTTGATACATTGTTCATAGACTAACTTGTCCCGGCAGCACGTTTCAATAACATCAGTCAGCAGGTGTTAATCTCTGGAAAAAAAGTAAATACTCAACTGATATATTCTAGACCTGCTACAAATGCATATGTGAATACCTGTATTAGGCCTTGTTGGTTAGTTTTTGTCAAGAGATTGAGGAGCTAGATGGGAAGTATGATAGTTTCAACTTGCATAAGAAAATAAAAGAAATGACTGGAACAACATACAAAACACAATCCAATGTATTATCAGATGGGAACAAGTTTGTTTTTGAAACTGGAGATAAGGTGAAGCTTTGGGAGGAATATATCAAACAGCTATTTGAGGATGAGGAGAGGCCTTTATATGAGGAGCATAGAACAGTTGACACTGGTCCTGAAATATTGAAAGAGGAAGTGATAAAGGTAATAGAAGAAGCTAAGATGGGTAAAGCACCTGGGCCAGATGATATCCATACTGAAATTTTGAAACTTATAAATGAAGAAAATCTAGTTACAATAACAGCGCTGTTTAATATTATATATTCCACAGGACATATACCCAAAGAATGGTTGAAGTCAACATTTGTTACTCTTCCAAAAAAGCCTAATGCTAAACTATGTAGAGAGCATAGGACAATAAGTTTAATGAGTAATGTACTGAAACTATTTTTGAAGATAATACATAAAAGGATATATAGAAAATGTGAAGAATATATCAGTGAGACGCAGTTTGGTTTCAGAAATGGTCTAGGCACTAGAGATGCCTTATTCTGCATACAAGTTCTTGTTCAAAGATGCATCGATATGAACAAAGATGTATACATAGCTTATATTGATTATGAGAAGGCGTTCGATCGAATAAAACATCAAAAGCTTATACATATTCTGTGGAAAATTGGACTTGATGACAAGGACATTAGGATTATTGCAAACCTTTATTGGCACCAAACAGCCAACGTCAGAGTGGATAGCCATACTACTGAAGATATGGAGATCAAAAGGGGAGTAAGACAGGGTTGTGTGCTCTCACCACTACTCTTCAACATATATTCTGAGGAGATTTTGGCAGAAGCTCTGAATGAGAGCCAAGAAGGAATTGTAATTAATGGTGAGACAGTCAACAATATTCGCTATGCAGATGATACTGCCTTGTTGGCAGACTCTGTAGAAAGTCTACAAATCCTCTTGTCCAAAGTATACAATGCCAGTAAGGACATGGGTCTCAACATGAATATTTCAAAGACCAAATACATGATCGTTTCTAAAGCACCAGCCATTAACAATGTTCAAATTCAGCTTGAGAATGCTACTGTAGAGAGAGTGCAGCAATACAAATACCTTGGGTGCTGGTTGAACGATAAATGGGATTTGACACAAGAGATCCGAGTCAGAATAGAGACCGCTCGCAGTGCATTTTGCAGAATGAGACCAGTGCTGAGCAACCGCAATATAAACCTTATACTTAGAGTTCGAATGGCGCAGTGTTATGTATTCTCTGTTCTTCTGTATGGTTTGGAGAGTTGGACATTGACAAAGAAGCTAAGTAGCAAGTTGGAGGCTTTTGAAATGTGGGTATACAGACGGATATTAAGAATATCTTGGAGAGAAAAAGTAAGAAATACCGTCGTGTTAGAAAGACTTGATAAACAAACAGAGATCTTACTGAAGATAAAGACCCGCAAGCTACAATACTTTGCTCATGTGATGCGAAACGAGAAATATAGAATCCTCCAACTTGTGATGCAGGGGAAAATAGAAGGAAGAAGACATGCAGGCCGAAGAAGGACGTCATGGCTCAAGAACCTCCGTGAATGGTATGGAAAGAGAACAAGTGAACTTTTCAGAGCAGCCGTCTCCAAAGTCCAGATAGCCTTGATGATTGCTAATCTTCGTTAGAAGAATGCAACTAGAAGAAGAAGAAGGTTAGTTTTTATCTTACCATTCAGCAAATAAAAAGTACCATAATTACCTCATATTCTCAAATTCAATATACAAGATTGTACATCTTGAGATACGGCCAGTAAAGCACATTGTATTTTAAATCATTGAAGTACAATTATTTAACCTTCACTAAAAGCTCATTATTCCACATTGAAAATTTTTCCCTCATCTCCAATTCAATTTCAAGACCCAATTCGATAGAGAAATTCTTCTTCAACTAGTTTCTTGGAAGGCCTCCCCTATTAAGGCGAACGCACACAGCAACAGACGGGCGTATACACACAGACTGAGCAAAAATCTCTCTCCATGTTATTAAATGTTGCAATGCACTCAGACATCCATCTGTCTGCGTATGTTTGCAAGTGCGTTGCAAAGTTTGATAACATGTGGAATGATTTTTGCTCCGTCCGTCTGTTGCTGTGCGCGTTCGCCTTTATAGAACATGATTAATTCCGTCGACTCTTCTGGCTAACCATGGATTTGAATTGAAGCTCGATTTGGAGAATTTGCATTCTGATAGAGAGAGAGAGTGAGAGAAAATGAAGAAGAAAAATAATTTTGCAGATTGCAAATGAAGTAGAAGTGCTAATTTATTCTCACAGTAAATCCTGTTCCACTATTCAATGTACTTCATTCAGGAAAAAGGTATTAAGTTCTCCAGGCCCAGATTCAATATTATTAACACTGTATTCATATTCATTTTATTGAGCCAAAATAACATATAACAGGCTAAGTCAGAATCATTAAAAACAACACACAGCAAATAATAAAAATCCAACAAAATACATCAACATTGAATACAATACTGTAATACATGCATAAATAATATAAATATCTATCATTTAATAGTCAAAACAATCACCACAATTAAAATCGGAATCATGATGGAAAGGGACATGGAATAGCTATTTGTGTAACAAGAGTGCAAAGAGAAAAAAGTTTCTTGAGTGCAGGAAGAGTACTTTGCGCTCGAATTACACATTAAATTTTTCCTACAGTAATATTAAATGTAAACTAAACATAACAAAACAGAACAGAACATGCTCTATCAGCTGGCATGCGGAAAGTAAATCAGCTGTTTTACTTTCCAAACGCCAGCTGATCTGAGCGTGGGGAAAGAAGATCTGGTTTGGAATTACCTATTTTGCGTACTGTAATCAATAAAAAAAATTAAAATTAAAAAATTAAAAATAAACATATGCAGAAAAGCCACTTTTTAATGCAACTTTAGGAAAATGAACTTTTTAAAGCCTATTTCTTACTGTTTATAAGTACATAAGTGTTGTAGGGGATACATCATATAGTTTGGTTTGTTTCTGTTACATGAGTGATCAATTCATAATTATCATAATGTTCAGGTTTCCATAAAGGCACTGAACTCGACTAACAGACAGTTAGCAGCGAACTCGATGTAACCCAACCAATGAAGAACGGTCCTGGTTTAAACATTTGAGGGATTGGTTTGGATGCATCAACAATGTATTGTTTTGGTCGGCATTCAATAAAATACGGATAGTTGTGATGATAGCAAACCTCCGACAGGAGATCAAGGTACCTAGTATCGATATGGTAGAATGCAAGAATCCATTAAATTATTAGCATTAATAGCAATTTTTAACTTTAATACAGCATCAACAGAAGCAAAAAATTAAAAGAAAACTATATTGATGTTGAAATTGAAAAGAAAGCTCACCTGGGTGATACATTGTTCACCAGCCATAAACTAGATTGACCCAGCAGCAAGTTTCAACTACAGCTCAATCAGCAGCTGGTATTCTCTGAAAAAAATGTGCACTATAAGTATTATATTCCATTAGACCTCCAAATTTATATGTCAATAGCCTACCCACATAAGACGCATTTTTAAGAAAATTTAAAAATACGTTCTTGGAATGCGTATTGTTCCAGAAATGAACATATATACGAGTATTATTATGTATATAACATTTTACTATTTTGATCTAGTAATTTTGAGGTTCGGTGTTCAATCAGTGAGTCAGGACTGACTGACTGTTCGGAACAAGTCAGGCATGAGGCATTATAAAGTAAAGTCGAAGTTGGAGAATATGAAATATTCATCCTATCTATCATGTGATTTACTCACTCGCATTTTACTCAGCTCTTCAAGGCGGTTTCAGTGCATATATCGGTTGCCTTGGAGTCGGCGTAGCCGAGTGGCTTATCGCTGGTCTGATAAGCCAAAGGTCCTTGGTTCGATCCCAGTTGAGTCAAAGATATTTTTCTCGAGCCACTCCCGTGTTTCGGAGGACACGTTAAGCCGTAGGTCCCAGTTGCATATAAAAAAAGCAGTCGTTAGAAGACGGCGAGGTGGAACTACCCGTAAGGGTCTCCCCACCACTAAAAGCCATACGAAATTACTATCGGTTGCCTGACAAAACCTTACCCAACCTTAACGCATGCCTTCAGCAAGCCCTAACCTCACCAGACATGTGTATTTTAAAGAAATGAGAGTAAACTCAACTTCTTGGAATAGGATTGCTCCTATTATTAATATTAGCGATCGTAGCACAACGTGGTGGGCAATTTGGATACTAGTGTGTATCACAGTTAAGAAGTGAATTAACAAAATGGGGATATTTTTTTTTAATATGTTATTACATTGTTATAAGTATAAATAAGAGAAATCCACTAGAAACAAGCAGTTGCAATGCGGGGTCTCCCCGTATTGTACACACCTCCCCGTTTTGTGCTGTGTATACTGGATTGTCTCCCCGTGTTGTACCTTGTTCAAACACACACACACACACACACACACACACACACACACACACACACACACACACACCGTATTTCTACGGACGTAGTAGTGCACTTATAATCTTTTCCAGAGACAGTAAACAAAAATAAAAGTGTTATTTATAGAATAGTTGAGAGAGTTCTTGCTACTCGGGGAATTTCCCCGGCTAACCGGTTGAATGGGGCCGTTCACCCCCACTGACTTCCTCATTGTTACTGTACTGAATACACAGTGCTGTTTTGGGAGAAAATAACAATAATGAAGAAGATTTTGAAGCAGATGGTGAAGTAGAAGATAAATTCTCTGAAAAAGGGTCCCTTATTAAATACAAGACAAAAGTGGGAAAGGATCGCCGAAGTTTAGGTCACTTTTTTTTTCTACGTACGGGTTGAGCTTGAGCATTGAAAGCACATGACCTCTTATCACTGAATTATGCACTATCTCTAGAAGGAATCGCGATTAAAAATTGATTAATGCACTCATACATTTTTTTTCTACACCTTTTCCGCCTCCCCTCATCAGCATGTTACGACTCACCGCATAAATTCTATCTAGGGACTTTAAGGAACTAAGAACAATCTTATTCTGGTGTATTGTTTATTCATAAAACGTGAGTTCTTTGATTTGTTGCAATAATTTTGCTATGTAATGGCCACAAGTTTGGTGCGCCATTTTGTATGAATGATATTCGGTTTATTTTTACTTTCTCCAAGTTAGGCCAGCCATTTTATACTAATATATATATCAATGGAGGTTTGCTTTTCTCTGTTTAGCCCCACTTTTGGGGTGCCATTTGTACTATTTATAATTCGGTGATTGACTCGCCAGAGATAGCGTAATACAAGCTAAAGTAATGTAGTAATCTAGCAAGCTAATACAGGACACATACCACAGATGAAATTTTACAGCATATTTTCTCCATGTATGGAGCCCAGGTCAATCGTCTAAAGTTAAATTAAAGGAACCAGTGACATTGTTTTTAAAAATATTTATTTGACACACACACTGACATAGCAACAACACAAGAAAACAGAATGAGAACAAGAGATATTAATTACTAGAGCTTATATACTATCTCTAATGTTGAGTCAGCTACAATGAATAACAATGGATATATAACTTAAGAAATGCAATGTTTTCTTTCTGGTTTCGTTGATTACTGTTTACATACACATTTATAGCCCTATCTTCATTTGAATCATGTTTGTTTTTGAATTGAAGGTATAGGCATTTTTTATTATTTTTGGTTAATTTCAACTGATTTAAGAATTGGACAATGGACTGCACACCTATATAGGCACTTATTTCTAAATTAAAATTGCTGAAAATGAGTGATGTATCTGCAAATAAGAGGGCTGTAACCACTATTGTGCCATTTCTTATGTCTAATGTAGTTCCTCTATCCGTTCTAAATGTTATCTGTTTAGTTTTTTTGTTAATTAATATGAAAATGTTAGCAGCTGGCCGTTCTCTAATTTCTCCAGAGAAATTTTGCAATCTGACACTAATAATGATCTTTTTCACTGCCATCTCATTATCCTCACCTCTCTTATTCTATTCTTTCCTTATACGATTTATAATCCAGCTGGGAAACTAAGAAAAGATGAAGTTTTTGCTTAAAAGATGATGTTGAATTTGAAAATACTCATAACTCCATTAATCATGAACTGATTGTTCTGAAATTCCGTGATGTGGTCAATTGCATAAGAAATGATCTCCATGAATTTTTTGGAAATTTTCCTCAAGCTCGTTCCCCCTGTACAGCTTAAAAACTTTCCGCTTCCAGCTAACAGATTCATAATTACCGCCACTCCGCCAGCGAACGCCATTGGTTTAGTTTTCACCGCCCTTATCTTTTACTATCTTCCCTAATCTTGGATTTGTTTTCCTGCCCCCTGAGCTCAGTTCTGCTGCGAATGCGACCAACACCGGTATTTTTCGATTTGTTTTTTCTCAGAGAATCTGGCAAAAATAAGTTTGATGGAAAAATCTCAAATTTCAAAAAATTCCCCCCTCCAAAATAAAAAGGGGGGCACCTGAGTGGTCGATAGTATTTTTCTCGAATTCCTCATGCTTGAAATAGGGTGTCATGTGAAAATTGAGTTCGTAAAGTAACGGGAAGGTACTGAACATTACCACTCCCCAGAAGCCAATAGCTGCAATTTTCGAGCGAAAATAATCTAAGTCCCTAATCTTGGATTTGTTTTCCTGCCCCCTGAGCTCAGTTCTGCTGCGAATGCGACCAACCCCGGTATTTTTCGATTTGTTTTTTCTCAGAGAATCTGGCAAAAATAAGTTTGATGGAAAAATCTCAAATTTCAAAAAATTCCCCCCTCCAAAATAAAAAGGGGGGCACCTGAGTGGTCGATAGTATTTTTCTCGAATTCCTCATGCTTGAAATAGGGTGTCATGTGAAAATTGAGTTCGTAAAGTAACGGGAAGGTACTGAACATTACCACTCCCCAGAAGCCAATAGCTGCAATTTTCGAGCGAAAATAATCTAAGTCCCTAATCTTGGATTTTTTTTCCTGCCCCCTGAGCTCAGTTCTGCTGCGAATGCGACCAACCCCGGTATTTTTCGATTTGTTTTTTCTCAGAGAATCTGGCAAAAATAAGTTTGATGAAAAAATCTCAAATTTCAAAAAATTCCCCCCTCCAAAATAAAAAGGGGGCACCTGAGTGGTCGATAGTATTTTTCTCGAATTCCTCATGCTTGAAATAGGGTGTCATGTGAAAATTGAGTTCGTAAAGTAACGGGAAGGTACTGAACATTACCACTCCCCAGAAGCCAATAGCTGCAATTTTCGAGCGAAAATAATCTAAGTCCCTAATCTTGGATTTTTTTTCCTGCCCCCTGAGCTCAGTTCTGCTGCGAATGCGACCAACCCCGGTATTTTTCGATTTGTTTTTTCTCAGAGAATCTGGCAAAAATAAGTTTGATGAAAAAATCTCAAATTTCAAAAAATTCCCCCCTCCAAAATAAAAAGGGGGGCACCTGAGTGGTCGATAGTATTTTTCTCGAATTCCTCATGCTTGAAATAGGGTGGCATGTGAAAATTGAGTTCGTAAAGTAACGGGAAGGTACTGAACAATACCACTCCACGGAAGCCAATAGCTGCTATATTCGGTGAAAAATATTCTAAGTCCCTAATCTTTCTTTATAGTTAGAGTATTGACTGTATCATCCATTAGCGGTGAGCTTCCTATGTTTAGTTACTGCCTCACCACAATGATACGGAGCATTCCTGCATGAACACTAGTGTGATACACTGTACGACTCTGCTGTGATACACTCCTCAGAACCCGGCTCCTACCGACTTAGTTTTTGAATTACTGCTGTGGATAATAATTAATATTAATCAAAATTATTTTAGCTATGTATGTATTTTATAACTTAACCTCCAAATCCAAACTGAAATCCTCTCACCTTCACTCTACTCGAAAAATAAAGCAATGCCTTATTGATTGATCTTCTTTATTGCGTTGCATCTGCAGGACCACCACTACCTCCACAAACTACAGCATTGACACACTACTCTATGTTATCTGCTTTCTCTATGAATTTTTGTGTAGTCTTTTCCTTGTTCTAGAATTTACTCTGTTTAGGTAAACTGGAATACAAGGAACGGCTATCACCTCTTTATCCAACCTACAGCGCTCTGGGTGGGCATTTTGTCAACTACTACAACTGTACGCCAAAAGGTTAGTTGGTTAGGTTTTTTGTTGTTATTCCTGTTCCTGATTCAAAACCTGCATAAAAAACCAAAAACCTAACCAACTAACCTTTCTATACCAACAGTAACCTTTACCAACAGTTGCAGTAGTAGACAAAATTCCTAAAAACGAAAAACCTAACCAACCAAGAGAGGTTAGCAACAGTTGTAGTAGTTCACAAAATTCCCACCCAGAGCTCTGTAGGTTGAATAAAAAGGTTCTATTGTTTGATATCAAAACTACAAAATATTACATAATATTTATAAAAAGTGATCATTTTTGACATTTTAAATACTACGTACATATTAAATTAAAAAAATAAAAATTTATTGATGGTTTAAATCTTTTTGTTTTACATAAAAGTTGGAAGGATTCATTTTTACAATCATGACTGCTGTATCCAGACACGATCAGCTGTCATTCAAGGTCATTTTCTTTTCCGCCCTAGGGCGGTAAACGTTTACAGACCTCGTCGGAAACCAAACACTTTCGGCCTCCATATGATGCACGAAATCAGCTCATTACGTCCTAGTGTGGCGAAAAATTTAGTTACATACTTAAAGATCACAGTGATTTAACACGTGAAATATTTCATCACAACACATACTATGGAGCAAGGAGCTTTCGCACATAATTATGAAATTGGTTATTATAGGAAGTTGTGTATTGAAATAGTATATTTCGCACCTAGGGCCGAAAATGTGTGTTTGCCGGCTCGAGATCGCGGTTTTCAAGTTCGAGACGAAGTCGAGAACTTGAAGCGTTTGAGAGCCGGCAAAACATTTTTGCCCGTGTTGCGAACGCTATTTTTCGCCACACTACGAAAAAAAAACAAAACAACAATGTTAAGATGGAAATTTTGAAAGCGAAATTTTAAGGCTATGGCACTTGCAAGAATACAAGGAACGGCTATCACCTTTTTATCCAACCTACAGCGCTCTGGGTGGGCATTTTGTCAACTACTACAACTGTTCACCAAAAGTTTAGATGGTTAGGTTTTTTGTTGTTATTCCTGTTCCTGATTCGAAACTTGCATAAAACAACCAAAAACCTAACCAACTAACCTTTCTATACCAACAGTAACCTTTACCAACAGTTGCAGTAGTAGTCAAAATTCCTAAAAACAAAAAACCTAACCAACCAACCTTTTGGTGAGAGGTTACCAACATTTGTAATAGTTGACAAAATTCCCACCCAGAGCTCTGTAGGTTGGATAAAAAGGTTCTATTGTTTGATATCAAAACTACAAAATAATACATATTAAGTTATAAAAAGTGATCATTTTTGACATTTTAAATACTACGTACATATTAAATTATAAAAAATAAACATTTATTGATGGTTTAAATATTTTTGTTTTACATAAAAGTTGGAAGGATTCATTTTTACAATCATGACTGCTGTATCCAGACACGATCAGCTGTCATTCAAGGTCATTTTCTTTTCCGCCCTAGGGCGGTAAACGTTTACAGACCTCGACGGAAACCAAACACTTTCGGCCTCCATATGACGCACGAAAAACAGCTCATTACGTCCTAGTGTGGCGAAAAATAGCTTATTGTAGACTCTACTGCAATATAATTGTCCAGTTAGGCCTAGTTTTATTGTGTGCGATGTGCACTGAATAATGAGAGTATCCTATGGCCGGTATTCAACCATAAAATATCTTATAAAGGTTCTTTTAGTTCTTTGACTGTAAATTGCCATATTTAAAAAGCCATACACATAAACTTATAAAGTGTAAAATGCCATATTCTATAAAGTACCTATTTACTTCTTCAAAGTATTCTAATCCATGAAATTTAATAGTTTGGCTTTACATGAAGTATACTGAAGAACTTTAAGGTTAGATGTGTTTATATATTTTATCAAATTTTTTATAGTGGAATATAATCCCAAGGTCACCATCACACAATTATAAAAGGGTCTAGTATTATAAATTGGTCTCGTCTTATATTTATTGTTCTGCAATTTTTTTTGAGTATTTTATTTATTCAATACAAGTAATTCATTTAAGATGGGACTACAGTCAGGTTGAAATCTACCTTTTAATTTAAATTCTTACCGCAGAGCGCTGCAGTCATATTCATTCCATCTCCTCACGCTGCACTGCACTGTAGTCGCTGTAGGTCCGAAGCGGGAAAATATAGTGAAAGTTTAAAACAACTAGGTTATCCTGGGTCGCACGAATGTGCGACTTTATTAAACTTTGT
Source organism: Conomelus anceps (assembly GCA_948455865.1). NCBI lineage: Eukaryota > Metazoa > Arthropoda > Insecta > Hemiptera > Delphacidae > Conomelus > Conomelus anceps. The sequence continues at coordinate 152,027,286 of OX418216.1, forward strand.
AAAATACATTCCAAATGTAGATTTTCTATGTACTGAACGATACATTTCAATGCCCAGTCAACAATGAAAAAGTATCTCATGGCTAACTATCTGAATAAAAAATAATATATTCCTGGATTTCTTGTTCCATGACGAACTGCGTTGTTAATATTAACTTTTCATGTGAAATTTAACAACATGCAGTCAAATATTTGTTAAGAATAAGTATAATAACTCACTTAAACTGGCCGAGTACTTTCGAATCTATGAGATCCATCTTCAGAGGCTCCTAGATCATCATGTCAGTTTTTTGGTTAGAAGTGTTGTGGTTTTTGTAAAATATGATCAAAAAGTTTGTGAGATTTGAAATTTAGTTGTTCATTGAGAATGTTTTATTTATTGTGTGTGGTGTGTTTGTATATTTCAAATTGTTCCAAGGTGTTGAGTTCGTGTCCTTTAGATTTTATGTGTAGAATGTGTAGGTTGGTACTGATGTCGGTAAAAGTGTGTCCAGTTTGAATGATATGGTCAGCAAAATTCGATTCAGCTTTGGATGTAAGGGCTTGAAAGTGTTCTTTGTAACGTTGTTTGAATGTGCGGCCTGTTTGTCCTATGTAGAATTTGTTACAATCAGAGCAGTTTAGTTTGTAGATCCCTGGGAGATCGTATTTGTTTGTGTTCAGTGTGGTTTTGAGTGTAAGTGCATTTTTTATTTTGTTTTTTGTTCTGAATGAGATGGTGTGGCCGGCTTTTTTGAAGATTTTTGCTAGTCTGTGTGATTGTGGATTAATGTATGTCATTGTGATGTATTTTTTGTCAGTGGTGTTGGTGTTTTGTTTTTTGTTTCTTATTTTATGATTGAGTTTGTCAATTAGGTCGTGTTTGTAGCCGTTTTCTTGTGCTAGGTATTTTATTGTATTTAGTTCAGTGTGGTAATTGTCAGTGGAAAGCGGTGTGTTGTTGAGTCTGTGTAGCATTGACCTGAATGCTGAGTGTTTGTGTTGTGTTGGATGATTGGAGGTGCTGTGTATTAGGGTATCTGTCATTGTTGGTTTTCTGTAGATGTTGAAGCTGTGTTGTTGGTTTGTGTTCTTTGTAATTAAGAGGTCTAGGAAGTTTATTGAATTGTTTTTCTCATATTCAGCTGTGTATTGAATGTTCTTATGTATTTTGTTTATGTATGATCGAAGTTGTTCACATTGTCTTTTGTTTCCTCTGTATAGTAATAGAACATCATCTACGTATCTGTGCCAGTATATTATGTTCTGTGAAAATTTGTTATTAAAGAGTATATGAGTGTTTTCGCAGTGTTGGAGATAGATTTCAGCAAATATGCTTGAGATTGGTGAGCCCATTGGCTCACTCAGCACTCAGGTCAATGCTACACAGACTCAACAACACACCGCTTTCCACCGACAATTACCACACTGAACTAAATACAATAAAATACCTAGCACAAGAAAACGGCTACAAACACGACCTAATTGACAAACTCAATCATAAAATAAGAAACAAAAAACAAAACACCAACACCACTGACAAAAAATACATCACAATGACATACATTAATCCACAATCACACAGACTAGCAAAAATCTTCAAAAAAGCCGGCCACACCATCTCATTCAGAACAAAAAACAAAATAAAAAATGCACTTACACTCAAAACCACACTGAACACAAACAAATACGATCTCCCAGGGATCTACAAACTAAACTGCTCTGATTGTAACAAATTCTACATAGGACAAACAGGCCGCACATTCAAACAACGTTACAAAGAACACTTTCAAGCCCTTACATCCAAAGCTGAATCGAATTTTGCCGACCATATCATTCAAACTGGACACACTTTTACCGACATCAGTACCAACCTACACATTCTACACATAAAATCTAAAGGACACGAACTCAACATCTTGGAACAATTTGAAATATACAAACACACCACACACAATAAACAAAACATTCTCAATGAACAACTAAATTTCAAATCTCACAAACTTTTTGATCATATTTTACAAAAACCACAACACTTCTAACCAAAAAACTGACATGATGATCTAGGAGCCTCTGAAGATGGATCTCATAGATTCGAAAGTACTCGGCCAGTTTAAGTGAGTTATTATACTTATTCTTAACAAATATTTGACTGCATGTTGTTAAATTTCACATGAAAAGTTAAAATAATATATTTTGCAGTATTCTTGAACAGCCGATCAATATAATATTTTTCTAACATACCTGTGCTGGCTAAAATTTCATTTCTCCATTCTTCATCAGCTGATAAATATAAAATTTTCTTAACACACCTGTGCTAAAGAAATTTTTCAATTCTTCTTCTTCTTCTCCTCTTTCTTTTTCTTAACTTCTTCTACTTCTTCTTTTTCTTCTCCATCTTTTTCTTCGTCTTTTTCTTCTTCTTCTTCTTCTTAATCTTCTTTTTCTTCTTAATCTTCTTTTTCTTCTTATTTTCCGTTCCCTATTTCTTCTTTTTCTTCCTCTTCTTTTTCTTCCTCTTCTTTTTCTTCTTCTTCTTCCACTTCTTTTTCTCCTTTTTCTTCTTCGTCTTCTCTTTCTACTTCTAATCATCCTCTTCCTTCTTTTTCTTCTTCTTCTTCATCTTCTTTTTCTTCTTATTCTTTTTCTCCCTCTTCTTCTTCTTCTTTTTCTTCTTCATCTTCTTTTTTCCTTTTTCTTCCTCCTCTTCTTTTTCATCTTCTTTTTCTTTTTCTTCTTCTTCCTCTTCTTTTTCTCCTTTTTCTTCGTCTTCTCTTTCTACTTCTTAATCTTCTTTTTCTTCATCTTCTTTTTTCTTCCACTTTCGCTTCTTCCTCTTCTTCTTTTTCTTCTGTTTCTTCCACTTTTTCTTTTTATTCTTCTTCTTCTTCTTCCTCTTCTCTTTCTTCTTACTCTTCTTTTTCTTTTTCTCCTTCGTTTTCTTCTTCTTTTTCCTCTTCTTTTTATTCTTATTCTTTTTCTTCCTCTTCTTTTTCTCCCTCTTCCTTCCTTTTTTTCTTCTTTTTCTTTTTCTTCTTATTCTTTTTCTCCCTCTTCTTCTTCTTCTTTTTCTTTTTCTTCTTCCTCTTCTTATTTTTCTTCTTCTTTTTCCTCTTCTTTTTATTCTTATTCTTTTTCTTCCTCTTCTTTTTCTTCTTTTTTCCTTTTTCTTCCTCCTCTTCTTTTTCATCACATCACTAGTGCACAAAAATATACACAAACATACATACACACTGTAAGAGAGGGAGTGAGAATGAGAGATAGATTGATATATTTATTCATCAAAGATATATTGTTAGGGGTGTATTTCGGACCGTCTAGTGTCGCAGAGCGTCTAGTATGTCACAGCGTCCAGTTATCAAACCATCTAGTTCTCTGTGTCAGGTGGTCTAGATTGCAGACCCTCTAGTTTCTTGCGTTACACTGTCGCAGAGCGTCTAGTGTTCAAACTGTCCAGTTCTCACTTCGTCTAGGTATACTCGGTTCCTATTAAAGTGGACTCCTCTCGCTACGCCCAGCACAGTGGCGTTCAATTTCGCCATGAGATATGATTCATTATTTCCCGTTATTTTTGTCTCAGTTTGCATAATACAAGCTAATAGATTAATTTGACAATGATTTTATTACAACTCTAATGATAGGATCCAATATAATAAGTGTCTTAATAATTACTTTTTCGAAATAAATGATCTGGAATAATTTTATTAATCTTTATATAAAATAGGCGAACATGTTTTTTTGTGATGACAACTCCTCCGTGGTTTCTCGACCGATTTTGTTCGTTCACGTCTCATTTGAAAGATCTCATCGAGTAGATGTTTGATAAGGTCTTACATTTTGAAAAAAGTGATCGTGGACATGAGCAATAAACGATCAAAGTTTCAATTTTTGCCATTGCTTTAACATAGGGATCGGTGAGCTGAAAATTTTCACATTTCAACTTATGATTTGATGATCAGCTGTTTTGAAACAAAAAGTTTATTTTTCATTGTTCATTCAGAGAGAGAGGGTGGGAGGATAGGATAAAGAGGAAGAGAGAGAGGAAAGAGAGAGAAAAGAAGAAGAGGGGGTAGAAGAAAGAGAGAGAAAAGAAGAAGAAGGGGAAGAAGAAAGAGAAGGAAAAGGAGAAGATGAAGAAGACGAAGGAGAAGAAGAAAGAGGAGAAAAAGAAAAAGAAGAAGAAGGAGAAATCGGAGAAGTAGAAGAAGAAGAAGAAAAATGAGAAGAAGTAGAGGAAGAAGAAGAAAAAGAAGAAGAAGAAGAGGAATAAGAAAAAGGAGAAAAAGAAGAAAAATAATGAAAAGAGGAAGAAAAAGAGAAATAAGAAGAAGAAGAAGAAAAAGAAGAAGAGGAAGAAAAAGAGAAATAAGAAGAAGAAAAAGAAGAAGAAGATGAGAAAGAAGAAAAAGGATAAAAAGGAGAGGAAGAAGAAAAAGGAGAAGAAAAAGAAGAAGAAGGAGAAAAGAATAAGAAGAAAAAGAAGAGGAAGAAGAAGAAGAGGGAGAAGAAGAATAAAAAGATAAAGAAGAGGAAGAAGAAGAAAAATAAGAAGAAGAAGAAAAAGAAGAAGAGGAAGAAGAAGAAAAAGAAGAAGATGAAGAAGACGAAGGAGAAGAAGAAGGGGAATAAGGACAAGAAGTAGAAGAAGAAGAAAAAGAAGAGGAAGAAAAAGAATATGAAACAGAAGAAGATGAAACAGAAGATGAAAAAGGAGAAGAAAAAGAAGAAGAAAGAGAAGAGGAAGAAGAAGAAGAATAAGAAGAAGGAGAAGAACAAATAGAAAAAGAAGAAGTGGTAGAAGCAGAAGAAAAAAAGAAGAAGAATAAGAAGATTAAAAATTAGAAAAAGAAGATGAAGAAGAAAAAGGAGGAAAAGAAGAAAACGAGGAGGAAGAAGAAAAAGGAGAAGAAGAAGAAAAAGACAAAGGAGAAAAAGAAGAAGTGGAGGAAGCAGAAGAAAAAGAATAAGAAGAAAGAGAAGAAGAAAAAGAAGAAGAAGAAGGAGAAAAAGAAAGAGAAGAATAATTAAAAAATTTATTTAGCACAGGTGTGTTAAGAAAGTTTTATATTTAGGCTATCAGCTGATAAAGAATTGGAAAATGAAATTTTTGCCAGCACAGGTGTTTACTGAGAAATGAAGAAAGTCAAGAACTGATAGCATGGTATGTTTGATAGCCACTTAGAAATGGAGCAACTTATACTGTGCTTAAACTTATCATCATAGGCAATGCTGTCGTTCACTATGTAGAAAATCTACATTTGGAATGTATTTTACAAAGTTTAATAAAGTGCGACCCGGGATAACCTAGTAATACTGAATTGTTTGAATCTGCGAAGGACTGTATTTCGAAACTAAATATAATCTGGACTGAACTGAATTACTCCCACCAGCGAACAAGGTTTTTTTCCTTCTGCTGGTTGGTGCAAAAAAAAAACATTATCTATTTACATTTATTTAAGAAGTTATTTTATTTCATTCTATTAATTTATTAACATTAAGTTAATGAAACTTCAATTTGGTTTGTTTGTAAAGTTGTGGCAATTAATACAAGGTAAAAGATTGATTTCTTAATGATTTCATAACAACTCTGATGATAGGGTCCAATAATAAGAATTCTCTATTGAAGTACTGTAAGTTACTTGAAATTTCTTTTATAAATTAGCCTAGAAATACAACAAATTTTATTCTAAGACCATCCTTCTGACGAAATACTCATGACATTTTTTTTTTAAATATAACTAGACCAATTCAATTACTCAATTGATTAACAGAACAAAACAGATTATTGTTGTGAAAATGTGAGAAACAAACTGATTGAAAATAGCTACTGTACGTATTGTCAATAACTTCTGGTTATTTCAATAGATCACAAGTAGACTGCATTGTTTCATTTGTTTATCCCTAATCAATTCAATTCACATCATCATCATCATTTGAATGTAGCCTCAATCACAAATCATAAATTACAACCAACTTTTTTTGGAATTTTTAGAGAATTTGGAAAAGTTTAACTCCATAAATCGAGCTTGAAACCATTCATGAAATAATAAATATTTAAAAATAGGTTTATCAGTGTTAAGTCGTTTGTACATGATCAAATTTCTATCAAACAAAAGAGTTAAAAAGTATTGTCAAATTGCTTTTGAGTCCTTCAAATCGCTTTAAATATTGTACAAAATACTTGGGGCATCCGGAAAGTAATACCCGTTTACAAATTGAAGATAAACCAAGTCTTTTTGACAAATATGCCTCAAATATAATAGGGGAAGTGATAGCCGAGTGCCGTAGCAGGACGGTATCTGTTCAATCACAGACAAGCCAAGAAACTCCTGGGCGCTCTTTGTAAGGGTGACCAATTGGATTTCCCAGCAAAAAAGACTCTGTTCTCTGCTGTAAAATCACTTCCCGGTGGTTCGGAACCCACCTAAAATTGTAGGTCCAACTCATCAATCACCATCATCCAATTCATTACCCACGCACAGGTCTCAGACCTATGTGGGCTTCATCTTCCGAAAAAAAATATAAACTCAAGGTTTTTTGGCAGGGTATAACTTGAAAGTGATGTAAAACTGGAAGCAACTGTCACTATCTTATCTGGTTATCTCAATACACTGGCGGCAGTGGAGTGTGAATCTGTAATTCAAAACCCATCACACTTTATGAGAAATGCTTGAATTTTCGAGGTGACTACGTGGAGAATAGTAAAAAGTTTGTTTTTTTCAACCGAAACAGGCATAAATATTTGCTAAATATTTTTAATTCCAAAAAGGGGATTACTTCAGGATGCCCCAAGTATAATATATTTGACAATATTTGAAGCGAATACAGATATGTAGATCAGTAAGTTGATAAACAATATAGAGTTGATAAGCAAAGAGAGGTGATGTACTAGACAGGAAGGAAGCAATGACCAGCGCGACAGCCCGGCGTCACTAAGCTGATATTGCCGTATCGAAACCAGTTTTTTATAAATAATTCTACAAACTTTATGTATGACTCATCCAGCGACCACATTGGTCTTATGAGTTCGTTGGACTTATCCTTTCCAGCCAAACCCAAATCGCGCAAAAAAGAAAAGAGAGAAATTCTCATTTCAGATTCTGAGATTCTCTGAAATACCGTACTGAATCACAAATTTATAAACAACTTATTTAAACAGTTTGTTCCTTTTCACCTGTTTACCCCCCCCCCCCCCCCTACCACGAAGTCTGTAGGAACCTTATCAACTGTCAACTTTCCAATTCAGTTCAATGAAAATTATACATAACCACTGTGATTCCGCGAAAAACAACTACAGTATAACTTATTTACAGGGGCGCCAGAGTCTTGGTTTGTTGGAGGGGGGGGGGGCTTTCCCGTATTACTAGGTAAATTTTGTTAGCGAGGGGGGGTGAAATTCGGAATTTGCAGACCTCTTTTTATAAGATTGTTGCCCAATGAATCTAAATGGTGAGGGGGAGAAGGTTTCATTATTTGAATTTTTAAAGGGAATCAATCAGCTATGGGGAAACAAAATGTGTCCATCATGTGTCCTTTTTAATACAGTGTTACAAGAGTTCAAGGTAATTCTCAGACTGCAGAAGAAAAACACATGAATGTAGGTCTGGAAACGCATTGTTTCAGAAATAAAAAGGGCGGAAGATTACAGCTATTCTCATCATTCATTCAAAAATATCTAAGGCCTTCGCATGTAGGTGGTGTGAATTCAATTGAAATTAGCTGAAACGTGCTACAGGATTTACTAACATAAATTTTCATGCTGCCCACATCATTTTGAGACTGGTACTTGGGTAATGAAGCCAACGAAACATGACAGTCTGACCACGAATTGAGACTACATAATCTTTGAATTAGTGGGATATTTTACAAAACTTCATAAAATGATAATGAAAACACTTTATTTTCATTGTAGGCCTATAGTGGATTGATCAAACTAATTTCCAATGAACCAAAAAATATCAATTTCTCCTTCAAAACTTGTGAATTCCTTTTATGAAATGAAATCGGAATGTACTCAAAAGTCAAAAACGCGAGTCAAGTTTCATTGTATCAAAGCACACTAAATTTTCACGGATGCTTTTTACTTTCTATTTTTGTGTGTTTTTATATAATTTAAATTCTTATTTTATGAACTCTGGGTGTGTTTTCGCAATCAATAGCCAAGTATATACCTTTCAATCTGAACGACTTCTTTTGGCCTTTTTTGTGTATTTCACAGGATTTCTCAATAATAACGGTAGTTAATGTTTTATTTGATTTTTCAGCTAATTTCTCATCAAATGTATTCAATTTACCACCTAAATGAGAGCTCTAGAAGCCTAGAGTTTTCTGAATAAGTACTAATTTATTGATAAAGATAGCTCGCTTCTCTTTCGCTATCTTTATTTCTGTAATGAGGCGTTTTCAAAGGAATAAGCTTTTCTAATCCGACAGAACACATGTATATGCAATAAAAACTTGAAAAGCACTTTCAAGTGGAAATTGTGGCTGAAGTTATGGCGTGACGGCCGCTTCACTTTGGCGTTAAGAGCATCGTCAGACAACCCACAGTACACTGATTCAAGGCACGAGTTTGAGGGTTATGGATGATGGGAATGCAAGGGGGTGGGGATATTGGGATTATTTTGTCAAAAAGGGTGTGTGAGAATAAGTTGATTCGATTATTTAAAATGTTGCCAGGTTGTTGTTTTGTGTGTTTTTGATCGGACAAAATAATCTCAAACCTCCCACCTACTTATACCCCCCACCCCCTCACACATCGAACATCCATAACCCTCAAACTCATGCCTTAAATCAGAGTACTGTAGGTATTCTGACGATGCTCTTAACATCAGAGTGAAACGGCCGTCACGCCATAATGTGAGGCACCCCCCTGAGTGAGCCACTCCTTATAGATATAACATCATTTATTGTCAATATTATTGACGCTGTAACAAAGTGAAACTTTAGAAGGGTTACTAATTGATCAATAGCTCTTGAAAAAATAAGATGTTACGATTTTTCATGAAATACTTTCTGTTATGAAACGCCAGAATAAAGAGAAAAATATTTCTCTTCCCTTTCTGTGCTGTGTCAATAAGTACTTCCAATGAAAGTGATAATGGGCATGTTTTGTTTACTCCCCCTCTTCATCCCTCACCTTGTAGTCATCCAGAGGATTCCAGAACTATGCTTAAGACGTTTCTTTCTGAACTATTGAACAGTTATTTGTTAAATATTTGATCGGCCTATTAAAAGTTGGTGATTAATTTTTGAACAGTAATATAACAACTTCATTACTAGCTAAACATTATTGATTTATATCGTTTCTGATAGATTTGTTTTGTGTGATATAACTGCATGTTCAAAAATAAACAAAACCTGCATGTTCAAAAATAATTAAAAACGAGACTTGACAGAAATATTCCTGAAGTGTGATATTTAATACTGGATAGATAAACACTTTAAATTGCATTCTTTTTGCCCCAAGTCACGTCATCTTCGGTTCTTCTTACATCAAAAACTAAAATTGTATTAATGAAATCAATAAGAAAGATTTCTTTATGAAGAATTTATCCAAACCTACATGTATTTGATAAATCAATTGGAATCAAATGATTTTCAGTTTGAGCCAAAATCAAAGTCATTCAATTCTGACATTTGATAGACTATAACTGACTCTGATCAAAGGCAGGCTCAATGGTGCCTTTCCCTTAATTATTGTAAGCTATTATAACTTATATAGTTATTTTTATTGTAAGTTATTGAAAGTATTTGCAGTATAGTTATCCAGTGTATAGGATAATAATTATCCATGGCATTGGAGAGGATGCAAGGCATTGAAATAGCACTGTATGCACTTATTTCTGTTATTATAAATTAAACTTACAATTACTGAAAACGTTGTATGCATCAAAATGAAACTTTGTAAATATAGCACTAAGATTGGCTAACATTGAAAGAATAACAGCAAATAACTATAAAAGAAAATTAAATTGTTAAACCACTTGAAAAGCATGGAGTGCTTAGTTTTATTTTTATTCTACTTATAAATTCTCCTGCTAATTCAAAGAGAAAGGTCCAACTTAGAGAAAAAAGTTAGAAATATAAATTCAAGATAAGATCTTTATCTACAATTTTCCCACTTTAAAAACTTTCCTATCATGAAAATGGAAAAAATTCTCAATTAGCGTTTGTTTTCAGGCACATGAAATTTTTTGAAATATTGTTGTATAAATTCCCTTATAAAAGCTGAACAAGTGCATCAAATTGATGTTTTTTGCATTGTTGGAATCATGTGATACCATTTGTCAAGTGCATGAAGTTTCAATTTTTTTCGTCAGCACTGAGATAGGGAAATGGCATTGTGAATGAAAAGATACAGATAAATAATTAGAATGGGTGATTACAGCCGGCGGGCTCTATTTTAGTCGGTAGCTGACTGTACCAGCCTGGCTGCTAAGGAACCTAGTCGATATGAAATATAGAGGAAGTGAGACGCTAGCCGATGTGAAAACTAGACGATCTGAGACGATCAGCGCATGATACTTCCAGCCGTCTCACATACTCCAGATTCGTTCTAAAATAGCACCTAGACGATCTGAAATCTAGACGATGTGAGAAACTCCCATTGTTAGGTATGATAAGAGAGAGAAAGAGCATGAGGGAGTGTGAAAGAGTGTGATTCATTCCACCTTTGTTGGGAAAAATATATACTGTAATCTGTAATACGGAAGTAAGTAATCGCAATTATGGCCTAATTGTCAACATTAGTCAACATAGACCAACAAATTGATACTGTACTTGAAACACAGACGCGCACACACACATTCGTTCCTCTTGCTTTGGGAAAATTATAAATGATATGGAATCACAATAATTGACCGAACGAAAAGAGGTCTCTGTGTCGTGTCGACCGTTTTGAATTTGTCTGTTCGTCTGTTTGCAACATATTTACAGCTGAACGTGTGAACCGATTTATTTTGAAATTTGGCATGAATGTTCCTTTTAGTAATGCATGTGTATAACCATAAAAAAATGTATTATGCATAAAAAATAGTGTTGCATTTAAAGGATAATTATAATGAAAAAAGGAAAGGCATCCAAGCCTTCTTCTATAGCAACATATCATATGCGTCATATGCTCATATGCAACTGGAATTGCATCCATATAGACAAGCTCCGTGAACTTGTAGTGCACAGTTTCAAAAAATTATGAAAAAAATTGACAATAATCTACGATTTTTGTGTTGCCAGAATATATAAAAATTAAGTTTTGCACAAGCATAGTTTTTTTTATGCGCGGTAGAAGGTGCGGTCAAGGTCACAAATCAATGTAAATCAATTCCCTATGCTAGAAGTGTGAACTTGTAGTGTACATGTCCGAAAAATTCTGAAAAAATTGACAATAACCTACGATTTTTGTGTCGCCAGAATATATAAAAATTGAGTTTTGCACAAGCATAGTTTTTTTTATGCGCGGTAGAAGGTGCGGTCAAGGTCACAAATCAATGTAAATCAATTCCCTATGCTAGAAGTGTGAACTTGTAGTGTACATGTCCGAAAAATTCTGAAAAAATTGACAATAACCTACGATTTTTGTGTCGCCAGAATATGTAATATAAAAATTTTGCACAAGCACGGTTTTTATTTTTTAAAACGAAAGAAGATACGCTCTATCGTATATAAATGCAAGCAGCGATAAGTAGGTCAATGGAAAGGCTCGTTAGCACAATGTAAGGCGAATAAGAAAACGATTCCTTTCTAGAAAGAATCATTGTTTTTTATAAGATAATCTCAGAAGGATGGACATTCCAGTCGATACATGAATGTTTACATAAATTGTACTAGCACAGTTTTTTAATAAAAAATTCGTTAATTTCAAGAAAACTAATAATTTTCATGGGAGCCAATAGGAAACAGGTCATGCTAGCCGTGCTTGTGCAAAATTTTTCTCACATATTCTGGCGACACAAAAATCGTAGATTATTGTCAATTTTTTTCAGAATTTTTCGGACATGTGCACTACAAGTTCACATTTCTAGCATAGGGAAAATAACATTGATTTGTGACCTTGACCGTACCTTTCACCGCGCATAAAAAAATCTATGCTTGTACAAAAATTAATTTTTATATATTCTTGCGACACAAAAATCGTAGATTATTGTCAATTTTTGTCATAATTTTTTGAAACATGTGCACTACAAGTTCACGGAGCTATATAGATAGCCCTTGGGCCGTGTTTTTCCTTTGATTTCCTATAGCTACACAAAGAAAATTGATTAAAAGTCAATATGATTATTTAATGAGCTAATGAGCATGATGACAAAGTTCAGTTAAATAAACGTTGGTTGGGTGTTTATTCTTCTAGCTAACAAGTAACAATGACACAGATTCTCGCAAAAGCTATACATACATAATTATGAATAAATTCTTTTTTAGGGGGGATCCATCTTGATATTTCGGGGGGATATATACCTCCCATCCCCCCCTGGGACCGCCACTGGTGATTATCATTGAGTACATAGAGTAAGTTCCTCTTTGCAAGCACCCTTATGAGGTCTACGGTTTACAGAACTACTAGACTACTAGTTTTTTGACCTCGTCATCTATTTATCGTTCAATATAATATTTTGTAGGCTGAATAACTATCGCATTAGGCCCATGACTGCCTTTACTGTGATAGACATGGTGAAGACTTTTTCACATCAAGCCACATAGGTCTCATAATGACCGGCAAGCTAATATTTTTTATAATAAAACTTCTTCATATGCAAAAAAATTCATATCAGCAGATCATGATTCAAACATTCAACTTTCTTTTAAAATCATCACCAGTTATAAATGCGCAAAATCTCAGCTAAAGCTGTCCAGTAGTTTTTGAATGATGGAAGGACATAAAGTACAAATAACGCTCAATGACAATATCAAACAAGTACATAATATAATTACAGAAAGCTAATTATATTGCCAACTCTTATTTCAATTTCAGTATTTTTATAGGAGGCATCAGTCCCCCTAATCGCTGTTGGAAAGTGGGGGCTGAATGAGACGGAGTTAGCTTTCAATGGGTTTTTAGGGAAGCAAAATACAGTAGAATAACAAAAGAATCAAAATTTGAACGAAACAAGCTTATTAGGAGTGACTGTTTTCCCCTCAATAAACTGTTTTCAAGTTTGATCTAGACTTCTAGACATTCTAACGAATAAAATGAGCTATCAAACAAATGAATCCATGTAGCTTCACTCTGGATCATCATAATAATTAGCTTCAGAAACTGGTTTGACGGACGAGGAATTAGTGAGTCAGTAGTCAGTAGATGGGGCATGGGAGGGAAGAAACGAGACAAGTTGAGTGATGGGGCTGAATGTGTCGGGGCGCGCGCGCTCCAGCCCGTGAATGCGAGTACGGGTGCATAAAAAGCAGCTTTGTGTGCGTAGCGAGTACAAGCAGCGTTTTACAGAGCTTTATTGAAAGGAAAAAATATTGAAAATAGTTTTGTTTTTCGGTCACACAGCCTTCGGTTCTTGTTCTTAGATAGAACCTTCATGATTAAAAATTGATGTGATTTGAAATGCATTTAATATCCTTTCAATTGATTAGAACCTTATAGAATGAATAGAAGTTTATTACAGAAAAAAATCACAATAATACATCAGCTTACAATGTACATAATTTCAATCATACTATTTAAATTATAAAACTAATGTATTCTACATTAGATTAGATTATTAATGAGAATAATCAATTTTTATTAATAGATTTTTTTTAAACTAATCAATTAATTAAAAAAATTAAATTAATTGAAAAAAATTAAAACAGTTTTTAATTTTTCTTTTTTCTACATTAATTCTACATCATATCTTATCTGATCTAACACAAATTATCAATTGAAGGAAATTTAATATATTATTACACACGGTTCACCCGCCAAATCGAGACGTACAGCGTACTAGTCTGTGCAAACCCTCGAACACGCAAAGTTCATACACTTGTTTTCCCCCACACTTTAAACGTTTGTGTGTTCACCTTTTTGCATTGAGAATAGATACGAAACAAAGTAATACACAATAGACCAAAATAGGAATGCCTTCTCTATTCTTCCACCTCCGTACCCTCCTTCATAGTTTTATTGGTGGGGTGGGAGTGAGGAAGAACCTGTTTTCTTATCACCAGAGCTGAAGCTGGCTGCCTCGGCTGGTAAGCGACGCTGCTGCAACCTCTCGGAATTACTGTGAACTATGTTGCCTATGTTGGCCTACCCGTTTTGTAAGCCTGTTATTAAAATCTGTTATTTTTTAATAGTTTCACATTCTAAAACAAAAAAACCTCCCAGGACAAACATTAACAGCAACTTGCTTGTTAATATGACGTTTTCCGTTTTAATTTTTATTGAACGTGTCATTTGATAAATTGGTTCAAAGTTTCACGATTTCTTATGGGACAAAAGAAAGTTACTTTCCAAGTTTCAGGGTTTATTTTTGGAGAAAAATTAATTTTTAATATAAATTTATACTGCTAACACCTATCAAATTGTTTGGCCTGAGTTAGTTTTTGCATTTAAATGCGGACAGACTAGAAAATGAAACATTTTTAGTAGCGCCCCATGTTAAAAGATGGTCTGAGCCAGCGGCTAGCGGAGTCAGGTCTCGCCCCCTCTTAATAATTTGTCATTATATTTTATAAAATAAATTGAAAAGTTACTGAATATGGGGTTAGATCTGGGAAGACCTACGATCCCTGGCCCCTATGGGGTTAGATTTCGCTGTGATGGCGACCTTAGGCTTATTACTGTCGAAGATATTCTTGTAAGAGCCTTTATAATGGAAGATATTTTACAACATAATTTACTATGTTATAGTGGAATACCGGCCTTGTACACAAAAGTTTAGAATTATTATTCTGATAGGCCGAGTACATACCAAAAGCAACTGTTGATAGCAACGCAACAGCAACTCAACTCAGTCAACTGGAGTTTCTTTTAGGTTTACACCGCATGTACATACAAAAGAAACCCAAGTTGACAAGTTGTCCAGTCACTTGTACCGATGTCTTCGTCCGAGGAGGAGGCAGTTCTTCTATGTGTGCTTAGAAAAAAGAAAAAAAAAGTATAATGGCAGCAACATACATAGAAGCCAGTGGCATGCCTTACAAGAATTGGAAGAATATCCTGAAAAGTTTTTTTTAACTATTACAGGCTAGCTATGATTATGTTGCTGGATTTAGTGACCCCTCTACTGCTGAAAAAAAAAAATACTAACTACAGAACCCCAATTGATGTAGGCGAAAAATTAACATTCACATTAAGGTAAGTTCAATGAAATGTATTTATTTGTTGTTAAAGTTGTTAAAAGTTAGAAGTTGAAGTTTAAGTTAAAGTTCAAAGTTATAAAAAGTTATAAAATTAACAATCACATTAAGGTAAGTTCAATGAAATGTATTTATGTACTCTGCCACAGCCTGCCAAGCTTTGTCTGTCACCACCCTGTTACTGTATGACTTATTGTTGTTATGGTCATATAAACAATTAAACTGTTCAATGAACTGTGCAAATTTAATATTTTCTTGTTGTTCAGCAGCCATATTTACGTACGGTAAGTTATGCACTTCACAAGAGCAACTGAGCAACTGGCAACTCGAGTTTACAGCTTGTCGTGACTCAAGTTGCCTGCGTTGCTCAGTCAAGTGACCGTTGAATCACCGTCGCATCACAGTCGCTTTGGTATGCACAGGCCCATTAAACTGCTTGTGCTATTCATAGGCAACTCAAGTTGCCGTTGCGTTGTCGTTGCGTTGCTATCACCGGTTGCTTTTGGTATGTACGCGGCCATAGAAATAGCTTCCGGGCTTCTCTGACAAAAATGATGACCAAGAAAAAAATGTTCCTCTTAAGTGCCACATTATTATCCAGAAAGGAGTGGTCTACTTACAATATTGTATCAAAACTTGAATTATATTAATGTAATGAATGTTATAATCTCGTGCATCAAGTTCTATCATGCTGCATTTACGTACGCAAGAAAAGTTTCAACACTTAATATGTTAACTTTTCATGTGAAATTTAACGACATGCAGTCAAATATTTGTTAAGAATAAGTATAATAACTCACTTAAACTGGCCGAGTACTTTCGAATCTACTCGAGTAGATTCGAAAGTACTCGGCCAGTTTAAGTGAGTTATTATACTTATTCTTAACAAATATTTGACTGCATGTCGTTAAATTTCACATGAAAAGTTAATATTAACACGCAGTTCGTCATGGAACAAGAAATCCAGGAACTTAATATGTGTTTGTGTTCTTTGTAAGGCTGTTCTAATTAATTGATAGAGAGTTTTGCATAGCGCTCAGAAGGCTTTACAGTATCACGACGTTACTGGTGATTTAAGCCGTTCTTCACATGCTCCACTCTCTAATAACAGCTTGTGGTATACTTTGTCATTGCTGTACAAGATCACACGGTAAAGGGTAGTCACAAATAAAAAACAAAATAGATGTATTTAACAGATTTTTAATCATAATATGATAACATACATTAATAAATAAATGAGAAATAATGAAAGACCCCTTCAATATTCAACTTAAAAATAACTACAAAACCCATTGTAACATTGAACTAACTAAGGTAACTAACATCACTTTAACCACAGACAAACCCAGACTGCTCACGCTAAGTTCCAAAAACATGCGCTAGAATGCGTAGGTATAGCGCCTAGAGAGTAAAGTGTTTCCCTCTCTACTTTCTCTGTTCTGTTCGCTCTCACTCATCATCACTCCCTCCATCCGTCACTTCTTCATTCCTGCAACATCATCTACACGCGTCCTTCGCATAATAATGCATGCTCACCCTTCAGCACTGTTGCCGGATCAAGCGTTATTGCCAGATCTCATTACATTTTACGTTTTTCTCTGCTACTGCGTGCTCTGATCTGATGACAGATCTGCCGGCTACAATAATAATGACGATTGGGTTGACTGCCTCTAAAGTATACTGCTATTGCGAATCCCGTTTCATTTCATTTTGTCAAAATATTAATAAGCCTCTATAACTAAATTATTTAGATTATGTGATAAAATATTATTTAAAATAAAAATAAATTTGAATTCATGTAAAAATGTTAAATAGAAAAATAAATAGAATACGTTTCTACAATGTTTTTCCCGTAATTTAACATTTTGAGGAAGTTTCATTTCCATCTAAGTGTTTACTTCCATTAACTTTTTCTAGGAATAATTTTATGTTACTGCTTTGGCTGACTGAACAAAAAAAAAATGACAAAAAATTTTTTAAACTGTTTCGAGAAACAAATAAACCGATTCAATGGAGTATTGAAGGACCCGATATTCCATACCTATTCTATAGTAAATAAATAATAATACATGGATTTTTATTTTGAAAATTTATACGGACTTTTCCCCCCTACAAAACCCGCCCGCGGATTATTGATTGAAATAATTGACATGAAATAATTTTTTAAAATTATTAAAAAAATTATCCAGGACGGTGCATCGAAATTTTCTTAATGTCCCCTACGTCCAACGTCAATCCCAAAAACCTATAAAATTTATAAACTTAAAAAACACTTTTGAATGGAAATTGACTCACGTTATGGCGTGACGGCCGTTTCGCTCTGCTTTTGTGGAAACAAGATGGGTCTTCAACATCATATAAAATGTATTCAACAGAAAGTCAGAATATTTTCCATATTGTCACTTTTTATTTTAAGCACCTCTCCTCTACGAGAGGATGATTTCTTGATAAAACTTCACATACATATTTTGCTCACTTTTCAATGCCTTTTGCCAATATTATTTATTTATCCTCTACAAAATAATTTAAAAATAAAAAACATTTCTTAAAGTTTTCGAAATTTTCTCCAACCCCTTTGACTTTTCTAGCGGTAACAAGGCATATTGAACTTCTGCACCTACTTACCTTACACTTCCAATCAAAAAAGCTAAAATTACTCACAAACAAAAAGTTTAAAATTTCTTTGCCCCCCCCCCCCCACGTTTTTGAACAAAATTTTGTTTTTCACCTCCCCCCAAACACTAGTGAATTACGGTATCAAAAAGCGTTCAAATTACATTTAGTACAAATTTGTCGGTTTCTATCTGATAGAAAAAAGAATTTTCCAAAACTATTAACATTTAAAAAAATGAAAATGTTGACCCTGTTGAAATAGAAAAAAACTAAAATTTCCCCCCAAAAAATGTGGAAATCGGGGCGGAAAAATCTCGATTTTTGCTCGCGAACTGCTCGCCTACGAGAACAGTTGGGCACCCCAGTACTATATAGTGGCTCGTAATTAAGTTTTTAGTAATCCGCCAATGTTTTAACTGTCACCGGTCAAAACTACTCGGTATATAGTAAATTGATCCAAACTTGATTTTTCCACACTTTTGTCTGAATTCAAGATTTTCTCAATTCGAATTAATGCTTTTTAATAGAGAATAAATTGGGTGGAAGAAGGTTCATGTTGAATACATATTAGGTTATACATTTTATTTGTCTCTGGTTCGCAAGCCATCCCTATGAGGTTCAAAGACCAATAAACCCCTCCTCCACCTCTTATGAGATATAGGCTAACTACAATATTCTTTAAAATAGTAGGTACTATATCAGTAATTATCTTAAGACAATTGGCGACCCCAAGCAAAACGCATTTGGCGGCCCTTCCATTTGTAATATTGTGAATTTAATAATGGTGTAAGCCTGTCAAAATATCACAACAGGCTTTTCTTACATTGAATAATAAAAACAAATTCTAGTATGAAATGTTTTACAATGAAATATCAATGAATAAATAATTCATTTCAATTATAAAATAATATAATAAATTGTCATAGTATTCAGTAGGCTATATATTCGAAGCAACTGTGATTTAGTAACAATTTATTTATTTATTTGATTAATATGTTTCAATACAAATAATACTGACCTTAATGATATTGATACAAATTATACTGATCAAAAGAAATATTGATTAATGATTATCACCATCACATCATATCAAAATAATATAAAGTGAAATATAACTTTTATTTTTAGTAGCAAAATCGTTGGTAAGTTTGGAGAAGTTAAGACGGGCAATGCTGTTTTTGATGAAAATAATTTTTTTTATTATTTTGTTGTGCAAAAACATCGTAACTGTGCAGTGACTTTTGTATTTCTATCGGTCACCGCTACAGATTCTGTCAACGAGCGCCGTGACTTATCTTACCTGAGTTACAGATAGCGGCGCTAACCGTTCGGACGTATCACTTCCCATAGTTATTTATGATGTATGTATTTTCCCCCTTGGAAAATACTTTATCCGCCATTGATTTTACACAAATGTTTTTTTTTTTAATTCTTGCTTGTAGGGTATTCCATATTCCCAGACGTTTCAGCCCCCCCCCCCCTTGGAGAGATCATGGTTCCACCACAGGGTGATAGCGTGGGGTTAGCGTAGGTTTATGAAATCTATTATCTTATATTATTATGATTATTTCTAATGTTTTTGTGAGTTATTTGAGAGTTGATCAATAATAATCTTATATAATGTAATAACGACTTGGCAGCCCCAGGAGCCAGCCTTATTCGCAAGCCTATAAAGCCGGCCCTGACTATATATCAAAACCTGATGAAGAAAAATCTTACAAATCATTGAAAAGTTATAAGAATTTTTTTAGATATTCAAATAAATTTTTATTAATTCCACAATCTTACTGTAACATATCAGTCATCAGTCAATAAAATCTTAGCACAAAGCTATAACAATGTATTTTCGATATTTTTTATGCATTTCACTTTATATTTATCCTATGTATATTATATTTATTATTGCACAAATAGAAATTTGTTTACTGTACTTAAATTACCTGTTTATTTATCATCCTTTACTTATAGCCTGTTTGTTTAGTTATTTGAAAGTTCACCCCATTTCAAAATATTGTATGACTGTGTCCTTTTCAGGTTAATTTAAAGGTGGACACTAAAAGATAAAATAGCGAAATTGGTCTGGAAAGTCAAGAGGTATGAGTTTTAGATGATTTCATACAATCGAATATATTTATGAGAATATTATGAATATAATACAGTAGAATTTATTCATCTAATAAGTAATTATTAGACCCTGGAATTATCTTATTAACTGTCGGAATAATTGAAGCATGTTCCCCTAGATGCGTTTTAGTGGCGCAATGCCATGAGTCAAATAAATAAATGGCTGTCATTGGTTTAGTTGGTGAGTGACGTCACTGTCATCCAATGACAGCCATTTATTTATCTGGCGAAAGGCGCTGCGCCGCTAAAACGCGTCTGTGGAAGCATATTTTAAACATATATATACATACTGTTAAATATAACTAATATAAATATAATATTAGTTAAATATAACTAACTTACTGCTGAAAATAACTAATCAAGCTCTGCCAGCTTAAGCTTTCTGTTTCTTTTTTATTCTGTACTTCAACTCAAAATGGGGTGATTTTTTCAACAAGAGTTGAATACGCCTTTTGCTCAACTGTTCAAAGTTATGCCTATATCTCAGAAAGGGGTTATTTATTCAAACAGCGTTGAATACGCCTTTTGAAGTTTTAAAAGGCTCAAACAAATTTCCGCCAAAAATCCCAACTTTCAATTTTTCCCTAAATTTTGCACCCCTACAATAATAGCCCTCGCATTCAAATCAAGGGGTGGCATAGCATTGTTCGTAATGTGTCCTCAACTTACCTTTAACCTCCAATTACAAAACCTTGGAAAAATCATTTAACAAAAAAAAATCATTTTTTCAACATGTTCCATTTCAAGCGACCCTCTTTTTCTAGGGGATTATTTCACAAATGCATGTTCTGCTGACTTTCTAATGCCTTAGGGATGACTTTTAAAAATTATTCCACAACGCATTTAATACAGATTTTTTCATTATATATGATACAAGAAACAAATTTTCAAACATATTAATATTTGAGAAGTCCACAATTTCAACCCCCTCATTTCTTTTGAAGAGAATCCATTTGTGACGCACACATCCCAATAGATTGTCTTGCGCTTAAAAATGAAAAAATCAAGAAGCTTTTCATTAAAAAAAATTAACAAATTTGTACAAATTTCCAGTTTTAAACCACTTTCATCCCCTTAAACGATATATTTTTCCAAATCGCACACATATCATTTCATTTAACACAAAAATCACTATAGAATAAAAAAAAAATTTCAAAAATATCAATGTCCAGCTTTTTCAAAAATTTTTATCCCAACCTAAACCCCTAAAAAACCAAATTTTCCAAAAACGTTTCACAACAACTTATAAACAATCACCCAATTCTGATTTAAAACTATTTTCAAAAAAAAACATTTATCAAATTTTCAACCCCCCCTTTACCTGGTAACTTGGGGCACTTTTTGGAAATGTCAGATTCCTCCCTATGGTTTTGAGCCCAACCGAGAATAAACCACTCACCTACAATCGAACCCCCATCATTGAATCTTCAATATCAATAAGTGAATGAGTAATTCCAGAGTTGCTAATTTAATTACTTTGAAGAACGTTTACATGAAGTAGCGATAACTCAAATATTCCCACATTGCAACATGTGCTGCTCCCCGTGGACGAGTTTTCTATCCGTGGAGTGCCGACAATTCAAGTATTCCCGCACTGCAACAGTGCTGCTCCCCGTGTTGAAATCATTGACGCGTGGCGCTATCTCTGAATTAAATCATTAACTAGGAAATCCGCAAGCGACGTGATCGATCTGGTTGTTCTTTAATCTGTGCTTTAACTAAGGTAAACCAGTTCAAATCAACAAATTGGTTGAAATAAATTTAGTAAAAGTTATAATACAAAAAATGAAAATATGGCAATACAATTGAACATAGACTAAATGCTTTATTCTATAAATAGTCCATCAATAAAATTGATATTAAAAACCAGTACTAGTTTTTGCGGTTTTATAATTACGAATTTTGTGTCAGAGAGAATAAATAATATATTATGGCAAGAGGTCTTTGTGTCTGACACCACCAATGAGTTTATTATAATCATTCAAGTCTCCTCTATGGAATACATATTAATATTATACATTTAAGTCAGCAAATAATTGATTTATATGTTACCGGCTATAGAATGCCTAAACATTTTAGGCAAAGTATGAAATAAAATGAGTTTGCTAGTTCTTCACATGCACAGCGTAGGACGTCTAGACATTGAATATAATGCCTAGGCATTCTATAGACGAGTACTCACAGTTCTGCGGCAAAGTATACAGAGTGAACAGCATTGCTTGGTAACAGGAGCGTATTTATAAGGTGGAGGAGTGGTCTTTGAGTCCGGCGCCCGAGTCCCAAGAAATAACTTCAAAATCTACCCCAAAATTAACATGTTTTGAAAATTTAGTTGGATCACAATTTCTTAAGTCTAGAATCAAAAAATAAGACTAAGTGAAATTCGGTATTCAGGTTTGATAAAACCCTAGATGCGTGATAAGCAAGACTTTCAAAATTTTCCATTAAAAGTTTATTTTAAAAAGTTAAATTTGCTATCTTGACCTTTTGAGGCCCAAGACGCGTAGGTGCTCCGAAAGGGTTTCAAAACACCACGAAATAGGTCCGAAGGTAACGATTTTTCTTTGCATGCGGAAGTCGCATTTTTATTTATCTTAAGACAATCATTATAACAACGCAGTAAAGCCTGGTTCACATTTTTTGCAAGTAGACCTTGCAAGTACAGGTCGGGTGCAGGTGATGACAAGTCAATTTACTTATTATCAAATTCTTAACAGTATGTACCCCTTTGCAAGTAGAGTAGTTTGCAAGTACACTAGCAAAGTCTAGCAAGTAATAATATTGGCAAAGCAAAACTATAAACGCAAACTATGGAATCATATCAATGAAACTAAAGGCCTACACATGACGATAAAAATAATCTGAATAAATAAAAAATAAATAATAATATAAAAAATAGTCTGAAAGTGTAGTTTTTCTCCAATTCTTTTTGGTCAAGGCAAAACTAATATGGTTTGAACCTTGCTTGAAAATGACGACTTGTTACGAAATTGAAAAATATCGATATAATTAAAAATATGGTCGATATATCGAAATGTCGACCTTGGATGATGGAATATCGATGTATTGAAGGCAACTTTCAACAATCGATATTTAGGATATATCGATGATCAATTTTGTCGTTTACGCGACGTGTCAAACTGAACCACTCAGGTGGACCAGCTTGTCGGTGGGACAGGTTGTCGTTCGTTGACCAAAACTCATTTGGACCAGTTTGTCGTTTGCATGCAGCGTCAAACTTAACCACTCAGATGGAATGTGGACCAGCTTGTCAGTGGGACAGTTTGTCGTTCAATCTAGTATTAAAACTGACACTGTATTTCACTTTTAAATAATGTTTTACTCACATATATTTGAGATGCTTGAGGAATGCATTTCACTTCTGAAAAGAAGCTTCGTCAGCTGACGAAGCTTCTTTTCAGAAGTGAAATGCATTCCTCAAGCATCTCAAATATATGTGAGTAAAACATTATTTAAAAGTGAAATACAGTGTCAGTTTTAATACTAGATTGTTCATTAAGTATTTCGTCATGGAAAGCATCACAGAGTTTGTTGTTCGTTGACCAAAACTAATTTGGACCAGTGTGTCGTTTGCATGCAGCGTCAAACTGTACCACTCAGATGGAATGTGGACCAGCTTGTCGGTGGGATAGTTTGTCGTTGGGACAGTTTGTCGGCAGTGTGCAAATTGAAATGGACAAGTTTGTCGGTGGGACAGTTTGTTATCGTCCCCTGACTAATAGGGCCTTATAGGAAAAAAGGATAGGAAAAAACATATGGAGTGCAGCAAAATTTTTTCTGTTGACTCACATATATATAATTATTACATGTATAGATATAATTTCAACTCAATACCTATGACTCAATGACTCAATACCTGTCTTGAATATTATCCACCTGTTTGCACTAGGCTATCATTATTTTTGATTTATGGGAATTCGCCCATCAAATTTTGAATCTAAATAAAGCATCCGATTCAATATTGTCTTGCATACTTTTGAATGTCTTGCATATTATCCAGCTGATTGGAGCATGCCTTTCCATCAAATGTAATAAAAAATATTGTACATTACACGGCTGTAAACTTTTGCCGGTTCTCGCATATTCACGTTTCTGCATAAACTGTCATATGCTCGACCGGCAAAACGTTTCTTTCCAGCCTAGTAAAGCAGGAAACCCACTGGCCCGGCACCGGCGGCGCCCGGCGGCGACCGGCGATAACCGGCGACGGCCGGCAATTTACAACAATTAACCCACTTGTCCGGCAGAAACCGGAGCTGACAGAAGAAATACAGCAGTTGCAATGGAGAGTTCAAAGGAAAAGGAGTTATTTGTGATAGCCGCAGTGTGTGCTGAAGAAGAGAGACAGAAACTGAGAAAGCAATTAATAAAAATAATAATTAATTAAAAACAAAATTGAATTAAAAATAAAAATAAAAAATAAAATTGAAATAAATTAAAAATAAAAATAAAAATTTATTTTTATAATTAAAAATTGAAATAAAAATTAGTTAAAAATAAAAAAAATTAAATTAAAATAAAATAAAATTAATTAAAAATAAAATTTATTTCATTAATTATTAATTAATAAAAATAATTTCATGTTACTATTTCAATTTAATTTGAACCAATAACAAAAATTTCAATTCAATTTTTTCAATTTTTATTTTCATTCCAACATACACAATCTCACAAGAATATTCCAAAATACAAAACAGTAGAATATAAGATACAAATCAACAAATTTATTTGTTCACTAGAAATACACTAGTCACAAAAGGCGATCCAGCGAAAGAATTTCGATCTCATGGAAAATTTTTGTTATTGGCTCAAATTAAATTGAAAAAGTAACATGAAATTATTTTTATTAATTAATAATCAATTTTATTTATTTTTAACTAATTTTTATTTCATTTTTTTTAATTCTTATTATATTTTTATTTTATTTCAATTTATTTTCATTTTATTTTTATTCTATTTTTATTTTATTTTATTTTTATTTTATTTTTATTTTATTTTTATTTTATTTTTATTTTATTTTTATTTTATTTTTATTTTATTTTTATTTTATTTTTATTTTATTTTTATTTTATTTTTATTTTATTTTTTATTGTTTTATCTTATTTTTATTCTATTCTATTTCTATTTTATTTTTATTTTATCTTTATCTTATTTTTAATTTAATTTTTTATTTAATTTATTTTATTTTTATTTCATTTCATTTTATTTTTATTTTATTTTTATTTTATTTTATTTTTATTTCATTTTCATTTTATTTTTTCTATTTTTATTTTATTTTTATTTCATTTTTATTTTATTTTCATTTATTTTATTTCTTTTTTTTAATTTTTTTAAAAATTTTTTATCTTTTTTTTATTCTATTCTATTTCTATTTTATTTTTATTTTATCTTTATCTTATTTTTAATTTAATTTTATTTTTATTTAATTTATTTTATTTTATTTTTAATTAATTTTTATTTTTATTAACTGCTTCCTTCGTTTCTGACTCTTTTCTTCTTCAACACACACTGCGACATACTGCGACACATAAAGAACTCATTGTACCGTTCACGCAGAACACTTGCGATACTGGCATCGACTAGAGAAATGCCGGACAGGCTGCCCGGCAAGAATGCCCCCAAGAGCTTCTGCCGCCGCCGGCCGCCGCCGGTGCCGGAAGGCTTCTGTCGCCGCCGGTGACGGACAGATATAGTGGGTTGCTGTTCAATGAAAACAACGCAAAGCAATGTTGCCGGTAAGCATCGGTCGCCGCCGGGCGCCGCCGGTGCCGGGCCAGTGGGTTTCCTGCTTAACGTAATAATTATACTATACCGGTACTGCACTGAAAAAGGATGAGGTAGTGAAAATCAGCTGTTCTTTCTGTAAACAGACGTTTACCGCCTCGATTCAATGCTCGGTAAAGTGGTGAATATGTACGAGTATGACAAAAAGTTGTTTATCTAAAGCCGCGTCCCCACCAACCGAACATGTCTGCCAAACATTGTTGGCAAATACAAAAAACGGCCAAACATTAAACATATGGGTCACCGAACATGTTCGTGAGTTCAATTGAAATGTTCGGTCTGTGAGCGAACAGTAACGACCAACAACAGGTTTCCGCCACTAAACCCACCACACCGATCATAATGTTCAAGAAGGCGTCCACACCAAACCAACTCCCAAAAATGTTTGGCAACATCAGCTGATTCCAGTGAACACTGTTCGCCGAGCATGTTCGGTTGGTGGAGATGCGGCTTAACCGGACGCAGTGTGTCGGAGTCACTGGACTTACAAGGAGTAAGCTAAAAGTAGAATATGAAGTACCCCAAGAACCGTTCTAGGTCCAATACTCTTTCTGATTTACATAAATCTATTGTGCAGCATGGAAATCAAAGGAAATATCACCACTTTTTGCTGACGACACTGTCCTATTGTTTACCGGACCATCATGGAATATAGCATGGAAAAAGAATTAAATGGGATTGCAGAAGGTTTTATTCAGAATCTGCTAACCCTAAACTATGAGAAAACCCATTTTTGCATTTTTTAACTTTTTCAGCTATATAGCACGGCCAGCCCACAGAAAATCGTTTGACAGTCAACGTTTCAACCTGCACTTCATACATTATTCATTAAAAAAAAAACAGAAAATCAAATATCTTGGAGTTACACTGGACTCTTTTCTGCGCTCGGACCACCATATAGATAATCTATGCAAGAAGCTGAGGAGAACAATCTATAAGTTCGAAATGTTGATGCTAAATTGATGAGAAGTGCATAAAGATGGTCTTGGTACATTCACTGCTGACCTACATGATTGTAGGATGGAGTGGAACAAGATACTTGCACCTTGACCCACTTTTAAAGGTGCAAAAATCGATCATGAAAGTCATCAACAAAAATCCACCGCGCTATCCGTCAGACAAGCTTTTCAATGAGTTCGATGTGCTGGATGCAACACAACTCTAGTCCCAGGAAATCATTTGCAGACTTCACAAAAATACAGAAAACTTCCAACATAGGAACCACAGTCACAACACAAGGAATAGAAACCTTCTTACTAACGTCGCTAGAAAATAACTATACCAGACACTTCAACTACCTAGCACCGAAATTGCACAATCTGCTTCCCATAAATATCAAGGAAATAACACACCCAAGAAAATTCCAAACCCTGGTTCAAAAATGGATAATAAATACAGGAAGACATCGCATAGAAAGCATTATTTTAAATAATATGTGAGATCACTTACCCAAGATATTTGCACTCTCACCCAAATATTTCTCACACCTACTCTAATGCATGGGTTACCGTAGTTGTTAGTTGAGTAGGTTAATTTCTATCTACTCTTGCTAGATATCTGTGTAGTTTTTTAGTTTTGTAGTTGGTACTTTATACGCATGTAATTTTTGGTTTCTTTAATTTTTTTGAAGGAAGGAAATAACATTTATTTATTTATATTTTTGACTCGGTGCTTGAGATTCGATCAGAAAAAAATGAGTCAATCATAGCTGTTTCTCATGTCTTTCAATCGGACTCCCGTAGACTCCAGTCTCTCTACAGAGTCCACTTACTCAACTTTATTTATTCACAGCAACCATTATCTTAAACAATTTGCAAGTATTTTTTGAACTAGTTTTTAACTTACCTTCAATAAAAAAAATCGAAAGGTATTCAGAAAATAACGATAAAACTAGTGCAACATTTTCAATTTATTTTTCAACAAATTATAAATAATTATTTGATTTTGTAGTAAAATATTACTTTTTCACTGGGTATTTAATATTAAATAGTCACTGAAAATACTTTTAGGCCTACAGCCACGCATGAGGAAGCATTACACCAATGCGAAGTGGTCGTCACACGATTAAGTGTTCAAATTCACTAGAAATGAATTTTCAGTAGCCTAAATTTGTTTGAATTATTTCGTTTGACATCTTACATGTTGCCAAGTACAGTTCACATACAGTTATATTTATAATGAAATTTACATACAATAATAAATACTATCAGTTTTCTGCTAATAAATGCTATTGGAATCTACTTAAACAACACATTTTTTCATGTATAAAGAAAAAACTACGTTTATTTGATAAGTGGGACAAACCATATACATTTAGTTGCTATCAGTAGAATGTGATAGATAGCCTACACAAAAATACCGAATTACTGAAACAATATGTAATATTAATGTGAGCGTACTAAGCGAACGAGGAGTGAGGTAGGTTGCATATTGTGTAATGTGCAGACATATGAGTCATTTTGACCCAAAGCAAGATTATAAAAAATTATGTATCCAGCCTATACTATATATGAAAACAATATTTTCATCTTTACATATCATGAAAAAACATTCATTTTTTCATTTATATTAGTAAACGCTTTCAGAATGGCTTCATTCATACACGAAAAAATATAGTTCAGTATAAAAGGCTAACTTATGTAATGCTTGAAGTCCTATTATATTCCATAATTTCAGCCACTTAAAATTTGCCACACATGATTAAAATTTAATATTCAGAATCAGGTATCGATGTATGTACGTACTGTAGTATTCATATAACTTGGCAACGTGTAGCAGATGGGACTTGCTATATCTGAACCCAACATACTGCTGCCAAGTTATATGAAAACTACAGTATGTAGGGTGTGATTTCTAGTGCTTTCATAGCATTCAATTGAGTTTATTGAAATATAATCGTAAATTACAATCATAGCAGACGTCCAAAATCATTAAAAAATACTATGAAATACTATTGCACATTTCGACTGAAGGCTGTAGGTGACTTCAGATCTCAACATTATGGTTGGTAGCGTACTACGCTAACGAGGAGTGAGGTAGGTTGCGATTACTTTCCTCACTAAGCTAACAGAGTTGTATCTATGCTACATACAGAGTTGTATTTATGCTACGTACTACGCTAACGAGGAGTGAGGTAGGTTGTGATTACTTTCCTCACTCGGCAAACAGAGTTGTATGTATGCCATATGGAAAGAAAGCACCATAGCCGATTTCGAACGTATATGACTCTTTAAACCTCAACAATATGTTCTGGTCCAAAGTTAACTTTTTCAGAATCAACTATTTCTCCAGTGATTTTAGATCGGTTAGGTTGGGAATCCCACAGGGCACAGTTATTGGACATTGTCTATGTCTAATAATTATACATTAATGATTTCTGTAACCTAAATTTAGAAAATGGTAAGATTTTGTCTTTCGCGGATGATGCCGTTCTAATTTTCTGCGAGGAGGACTGGACTAGCTCACATAACACGGCAGAAAATGGACTGTGGGTAGTGAAACAAATGGCTTGATACTTACTTTTTCTTTGAACATGCTAAATCAGCCAGCAAATTTGTCTCTTTTTTGCATTCTCCAGATTTCATGGGATGTCTTGGGTGTTCAGTTAATTGTAAACAGTTGGAGAAAGTAAAAGTAGTATTAGTTATCTTGGGGTGACTGATGTGGACCAACATTTAAAGTGGTATTAAATTTTTGTTGTAAATTTAACGACTTTATTATATTGTGAATATATAATAAATGTACTCACATTCGGCCGAACGTTTTTGAGGTATCCTAGATCGGCCTAAAAATGTCTTGAAGATGAGATTCAATAACTCGAAAACGTTCGGCCGAATGTGAGAACATTTATTATATATTCACAATATAAAACTGACTGCAAGTCGTTAAAAAAAGAACAAAAAGTTAATATTAACAACGCAGATCGTTATGGAACAAGAAATCCAATAATTAAAGTATAAAAGTATAAAGTATCCAATAATTAAATAGTATATTTTGCGCTCGCTCAGTCCTTGTTTCAATATTTTTTTATTATTTTTTGTAGATTACGTCTTGGAGACTCCAGTTAAGGAGTATAAGACAAGTCAGATCAACAATTATACACTAGATATCATAATTACTATATCAATTAGTTGAGGTAAGGCTTAATTTTGATGTGAAAGGAACTCTTGTACACTATAAAAAGCTTTATCAGCTAAATATTTTATCAATTGTTTTTTAAATATTTCTATATTTTCAAGACTCTTTAAAAACTGCGGTAGCTTGTTGTAGAATATCCTACCAATATAACTAGGTTACCCCCAGTGGGTGGGGGTAGTAGAATTGCACCCACAGTATCCCTGCTTGTCGTAAGAGGCGACTAAAAGGGCAACTGTCCGTTGACCTCATTATCCTAGAAACCTATCCTTTATCCTGCTCTTCATCCCAGCCCCTCCCTCCACCCTTTCCTCTATCTAACGGTGCCTGCAGGACACCAGGCGACCTCCTGCAGTATGTAGCCTTGCCCGGGCATGCGGGGCTCTGTCCGGGTTGACTCCACTTCCCTAGCTGCTCGTGGGAACCACATGAATTTCCAAATACGAACCAGAACCAAACCTCAAGGTAACTCCAGAAGTTGCCTTGCCCTCAAACCTATCAGGTTCCACCCCATCAGGGCAGGTTCCTCGATTTGAATCAACAGTCAAGGACAATGCCCAGGGTCCTTCAGATCAATTTACATCACAGTAAAGCAGCCTCGGCTGCTTTCTGCCAGTTCTTCCTCAGAGAGGGATTTGACCTAGCAAAAGGCTGCTAGCAGACACAAGCTCCTACTTCACCAACTGGCTGGTGAGGCTGGGTAGAGGTCAGGTCAAGCAGTTGATTGCTCTGATAACTGGACATGGCCACTTCAGGAAACATCTCCACACAATTGGACTCAGAAATGAAAGTCAGATGTGTAGGCTTTGCAATCAGTCTGAAGAGACTGCCAAGCACATCATACTGGATTGCGAGAGACTCGGGGCAAGGAGAAGGGCTCTGTTTGGCTGCAAACAACCAGGTGATGAATGGGACGTTAGCATAGGGAAAAAACTCCTGGATCTTGTAAAGGGCACAGGTATTGGTTTGCCCAACTAACGTACTAGGGACACACAATAAGCTTCGGTTGACGTGTGAGGATCTTTGAATCTTTGGATCTTTGAATCCGTCCCTTCATAACATAACATAACATAACATAACTAGGTTTTTGTTTGAATAAGCTACTATTGTGACTCACCAAGTGATAATCTCCTCGGCTTCTTGTATTATAATCATGTACGTCAAGATTTTGGTTAACAACATTCGTTTTTACATATAAAGTAGCTTCATACACATATAAGCAGGGTACAGTTAGGAGACCAAGTCTCTTGAACAACGGTCTACATGAATCTAATCTATTTACTCTTTCTATATACACCTAACCGCTTTCTTTTGGATCTTAAATACCCTATCAAGATTTTGTTTTGATGAATTACCCCATACCAAGATAGCATACATAGTATGTGACAGTAAGAGCCCATGGTAAGCTGTAAAAAGTAACTTTTTGTCATTCAATCTAGCGAGCTGTCGCAGGACAAATACCCCAGATGAAATTTTACAACATATTTTCTCAATGTATGGAGCCCAGGTCAATCGTCTATCCAACAAAACTCCTAGAAATGCAATTTTTTCTTCCTGGTCTAATTGATTATCGTTTACAAACACGTTTATAGCCCTATCTTCTTTTAATTATGTTTGTTTTTGAATTGAAGGTATTGGCATTTTTTACTATTTATTGTTAATTTCAACTGATTTAAGAATTGGACAATGGACTGCACACCTATATGGGCACTTATTTCTAAATTATCTAGAATGGAATTGCTGAAAATGAGTGATGTATTGTCTGCAAATAAGAGGGCTCTACCACTAATTAATTCTTTAGGTATTCTTGATATGGCATCATAGGTTGGGGAGCTGCATATGAGAATGTATTAAAACCAGTTCAAACGGTCCAAAACACAATTTTGAAAGTGATATTAAGGAAAAATAGTATTCACCCTACAAAATCAGTTTTTTTAGAATTCTCAGTTTTACCAATTCGTCATTTATACCTTAAACATATTATAATATTATAAGAATTTTCACTTTTCAATTTATAAGGAGAACTAAAATTACAAGACAGGAGGAGTCAGGCATGGTAACTGTGCCCAAGTAGTCAACAACCGCTGGGCAGCATAGCTTTATGTACCTGGCACCATTATTTTATATCAAAATTTCTAATGATGTGAGAGATTTAACAGGACAAAAAAATGTTGGTTTACATTTGAAAAAATTTCGAATTGACCCTCAGAATTGGGATATGGCCATGCGGTTTTGGAGTGCTATTAAATAATAATATAATCTCATGTGGGTCTGTTCCATCAATGTCACATATCTTTTAAATTGTTTTTTATTCTATTACTTTTTTTCGCTTGTTAGTCTTTACTGTTCTGGTAGTTATGAATATATAATTGAATGCTTATTCTTAATTTGAATGGTTATGTATTCTTTACTTATAGGAACAATTTTTTAGTCAATTATTATTTGTATTTTATTACTTTAAGTTCAGTATTAATTAGAAGGATAAAGGTTTTTATGTATTATTGTAGCCCGGCGTAGTAAGGTGGGCTCCTTCCCCAAGTTCGAGCTTGCTCTTTTGGGGAACCATAGTAGGTACGTAATTCCTACATTTCCAGTTTTTTTTTCAATATGACAGTGTTTATGTTTATTTTCTTGTATTTTATTATGTTTTTTCTATGAGGAATAAATGATTTAAAAAAAATAGCCTACTACACTAACGAGGAGTGAGGTAAGTTGTGATTACTATCCTCACTGGGCTAACAGGGTTGCATTTATGCCAAGCCACCGAAACATATTCTGAAGCCCTATGCTTAACAGTCCACTACCACTTCTACACAGGATCTGACTGCAGAGGTGTGTGTATACTTTTTTTTTGTAGATTACGTCTTGGAGACTCCAGTTGAGGAGTATAAGACAAGTCAGATCAACAATATTATACACTAGATACCATAATTACTTCAATTAGTTGAGGTGAGGCTTAATTTTGATGTGAAAGGAACTCTTGTACACTATAAAAAGCTTTATGAACTAAATATTTCTTCAATTGTTTTTAAATATTTCTATATTTTCAAGACTCTTCAAAAACTGCGGTAGCTTGTTGAAGAATTTCCTACCAATATAACTAGGTTTTTGTTTGAATAAGCTACTATTGTGACTCACCAAGTGATAATCTCCTCGGCTTCTTGTATTATAATCATGTACATCAAGATTTTGGTTAATATCATTCGTTTTTGCATATAAAGTAGCTTCATACACATATAAGCAGGGTACAGTTAGGAGACCAAGTCTCTTGAACAACGGCCTACATGAATCTAATCTATTTACTCTTTCTATACACCTAACCGCTTTCTTTTGGATCTTAAACACGATCTCAAGAATTTGTTTTGATGAATTACCCCATACTAAGATAGCATACCTAATATGTGACAGTAAGAGCCCATGGTAAGCTGTAAAAATTAACTTTTTGTCATTCAATCTAGCGAGCTGTCACAGGACAAATACCCCAGATGAAATTTTACAACATATTTTCTCAATGTATGGAGTCCAGGTCAATCGTCTATCCAATCTAGCACACCTCTGATAATCGTACTATCTAGCACACCTCTGATCATAACATATAAATATATAGTTTTTGCTCTGTGAGGTTTGACAACTAGAGTTTATCAGTAACAGATGCTATATTAGGATATTTTTTGCAATGTAATACTTCTCTTGTATTTTCAACTTACATTTCGTTCCATTGATACATTTTTGTATTTTTAAATAGGATGTTGTTTGGAGAACTCAATCGATTTCAGCTAGTATTTCATTCCAGTTGATTTTTCCTTCTTTTGTGCCCGCACATATCTCCTCCAGATCTAGTCTTCTCTTCTCCTTCTTCTTCTTCTTCTTCTTCTTCTCTGTTTCTTTTTTGCGCTGTTCGTTTGAATACAAGTCACACAGCAGCCTTAAGGTAGCGAAATAGATCACCTCCGCAATACTTGTAATACTGGCACCAAGGTACAACGAACATTGGCCAATTATGTTAGCTGTGAAGGAGGAAAATAATGACATTAGATAGATAGATAGATAGTTTATTCTCAAATAAATAAATAGCAACAAAAGAACATTTCAATGTCTTACAGCTATTAGTAGTTGGAAGCAACAAATTAAATATAAGCTGTATAGAAACTAAATGAAGAATACAAAATTATATTATTTACTGAAAGAATATTTGAGAACATACATTCCAGCACACAAGGCACACTTGTGGACCGCTGGAGGAAGTCAAAATACTATTTTACAATACTAACACAATTTTTCTATTGCAAAATACAAAAAAGGATGATAAAAAAGAATAGGATAGATTGAATTTTTAATTATATATTAAAAAATTAAGGGGTAGATTGTAATTTTAAGGAACAAGCAATAAAGAAGGAAAAGATATGGGAAACCTGAGTGATTGTGTGAACTGCAACACAAATCAAAGAAAAGAAATAAACAAAAACATCAATAAATCTGCTTATAAGGTAATCCCTGAGCATAAGTTTCAAACAATAACTTGGAACAAGCCTTCTACAAATTCAGGAGTCAGAGACAGAAGCCAAGCTTTAAGCTTTCTTCTCTTCAAGCTTCTGCAATGGGATGCTATGATTGCCTGCTTGAGGCTATGGGGCAGAGCGTTATAGAACATAGGAGTTAGGAATATAAACGTATTCTGGAAGAGAGTGCAATTGGGTCTAGGACACCTGACACTAGAACCCGCAGCCAGCCATCTATTGATACGCATCTAAAAAAGACTTTACACAACAATAATTGTTTACATAAGATTAGATCATTACATTTTGAAAGATTACGTTATATACATTATTATAGTTTATGCAGAGGTTGTACAATGTATAATGACTGGCTTCAAGCCACAAGTGAGGTGTAAGCTAGGGCACGAGCGAAGCGACTGATCTAAACATCTGAACTGGCTAAATACAATCCTGACATACACGGTTTTATCTACGACTACAAAAAATAATTTCTAATTTTACAGAATTTATTTATTTTTCAATTCAATTGTTTATTGCCACAACTTTACAACACAATAATTTAAAGGTTACAAATTAACATAAAGGAAATAAAAGAAACCTAACTAACCAGAAATAGAAAAACTAAAATTTTGGTTCAGGCACCACCAGCAAAAGAAAAGTCTTTGACCGCTGGTGGGAGACGCAAAAAGTCCGATTCAAATGACATTCAAGATAACAATTTTGGTATTGTAAGTTTAGCCATTCAACTTACACAATTAAATAGAGAATGAACCAATCCTATTCCATCACACTGTATAGATACAAATAACAAAAGAGAAAAATTCTTTTGAGAGAAAAGAAAACAAAAATACTTTCCGAAAGGAAAAACATAAATAAAATAGACATACTAATATTAGCGTGCTCAAACAACAAAGAGAGAGTAGAGAGTAAGGTATAAACAGTAAAAAATATATTACCACCATTCAGCTCCCAGAGAAAAGAAATATTTTTCCTTAATCCAAGTTTCTATTGCTTTCATATCAATTCTTTGTTGAATTTCAAAAGGAATTATATTTATGAATATGGTGCTCATATACATTAATTGTCTTCTTATCAAGCTCAACTTAGAATCGTGAACAACATATCTTAGCGAAGTGTCTGGTCTAAAAGGTCTAAAGTGCCTGGTCTGGTTGTAAAAGGGTTTATCAGTCCTACAGAATTTATCTCTATTATTAAATATATGTTTGAAAATTCTTTTGAAATAGAGTTGCCTTTCTGTCATAACGTTAAAATAAAAAAATAGAGATTCCCTTGGATATAACCTAGGCTTATTTAATTATTAATTTTGAATTCCTTAATGTGCTATTAATTTATACTGAAGACTTCCGCAATGGCGGATATTGACAACAGTATTGAATAGCTGATGAATGCTACTATAGAAAAATATCTGTCACCATGGGCATTGAGCCCAATTGCCGGTCGGGCGCCTTAACTACTAGACTGTAGTGACCTTTCTGCACAGCAGCATTTATTTTACACTTGACCATATCGGCTCGTATCTCACAAGTTAGTTTGAAGTAACTACTGAAATTCGAAATGAATAAATTCTGTTTCTTTATATTTGTCTGTTTGTTAAACTGTCAGTTACTTCAAACTAACTTGTTCTAATTTTACTTGTCAATCACTTGCATAACTTACCGTACTCTAAATAACATACGTTAACGGTGAGTGTTTAATAGTAAACAGTTATGATTTAAAATCAAAATATCGGGTGACTGAGCTCCGCTCGGGGGGGAAGGGCGACACGTTAGTGTTAGTGAAGGAATGAATGTTTGGGGCAATCATGTGTATCTTGAAGATAGCAGATGATGCTGTGGGGGGATTAGCAACGCGTTATGCTGTGAAGCGGTTCCCCATAGATCAGGACCGTACTCAGACCGATTTTCCCGGACAATTTTACCGGGGCCCGGGCCGGGCCTTGCCAAACATCTACTTGAAGAGACCGCGTCGCCATAACGGACGGAGTTACTAAATCTGATATCTATATTGCTAAATTTCAAGGCTAAATTGTTCATACACTATATTTCATTTCATTTACAAAGAATTTGTGACTAATAATTTACTTTGACTACAATACGATCATGCCCAAATCCTACGTAATGATTTTCTACAATATTTCCTGCATGCCCTGCGTTCTGTGTGCGCGGTGGGGTGGGGTTTCTGTTCAAATGAAAATTGTATCTCCTTCTGAAGAAATAAAATATATTATGTTCCATAATTTGAATTACAAAATTAGTAAACCATCCATAAATTAGGAGAATTCAATAAACTAATTGAAAACAAAGCTTAAATGGTCCGATTAAGACTAGTTTTCCTATTTATTTAAGCAAAACGTAACGGATCTTACTACCATTAAAAAAATAATAAAATGTGTCTTTGGGATATTGTCACGATGGAAGGGGGTTCGCAGTGGTGTGGCGGTGGGGAGGGGGCGCAGTATCGGACATGAGGGGGCCCAGTCTAATATCATCTTTATACCGGGGCCCACCAAAGCTGGATACGGCCCTGCCCATAATCATCACACTTTTTCCATCATAAGCGAAAATAATTTCAAGTAGCCTACCTGGTAGGCCTGCTTCAAATTTTTAACAAATCAATAATAAGGGGCTGGATCTTCCATTGACAATGATTAAAGAACTAGATAAAATTTACTTTGACACATTATGTCGGCTGAAATACTGAAATATATGAATTCATGTCCAGAATTGCTGAAAATGTGATTTTAGAGAAACTATTTAGAGAAATGCCCCCCCCCCCCCCTGGAACCGCCCTTAGTAACTACTCAAGATAAAAATGCAAAGTTTGTCTCGGGTTGTAGGAAACATCTTTCTCTTCCTCATCATCGAAATTGGACTGGTTTACTGAACTTACAGCAAAATTATGTGTGAAAATTTCCCCTAAGACTATCAATGTAATTCCCTAGAGCCTGGCACAGACCGCATCTTCCTAGTTTGCCAAGACACAGAGTTATTATAATTTTCAAAATATCCAAACTTATGAAAATTGCTATTTTTTGTTTGGTTAAATTGCAATTAGAAGAAATAATAGATAAAGCATAAGCTGAGCTTTGAATTTCCAGTAATATGTTTCCAACATGATTGCAAAGTCCGACTACACGGTATGGGTCTCTTGCACTATAACCCTGCATTCAAAAAAAGTGTCATTGAACAGTAGATTCTTAACCTGACCTTACCTAACCTAACCAGGTCTTAGATTGCACACATAACATACATACACACATGCACACATATATACATACATAGAGAAATTGATCGTTTAATATAATAGGATTCAAACTGAATTTGTAGTGGCTAGCAGCGCCAAATTAGATGTTAACACTTCTCAGGGCAAGTTCTAGATATGTGTACCACATATGTAACCAAAACCGAAACTAGAAGATTTTTTTTTGCCTCTAAAAATGCACGATTTGCTTATGATCTTTTACTAGTTAACTAGTATCTTCAGAAATTGAAACGTCGTTGGAGAGACTTTCAAGAATATGTAGACTGCGAATATTAAAAAGCTGATATCAAGTATATATATGGGAGCGAATTTCCCCGATCTGATACTTAAGTATACTATCCGAATACTTGAGACTCTCTTCAAGGACTGTCATCTACCACTACCAGGCTGAGTAAATCAGCTCAAAACGTAAAAAGGCAAATTTTCAAAAGCTCATATTTTCTGAATGGGGACAATTTCGCAAATCTGATGGCATATTCTTGAATCTCTCTTCAAGGACTATCATCTATCATAATATGAGACAGTTTTATTATTTTAAAGATTTTTGCAAAAACCATCATGCGTTTTTTAGGCAAAAAATTAAATGCTCTCAGCTTTCGTTCATAATTGGTCCATGGATAGAGCTTGGCCTGAGAAATATTTCACCACCTGAGAAGTAGAAGGAGAACGAAAAGGAGGAGAAGGAAAAATATTAGGAGAAGGAAAAGAAGGAGGAAAAGGTGAAGATTAAGGAAAGGAGAAGCAGGAGGAGAAGGATTAGGCGAAGGAGAAGGAGGAGGAAGAGGAGAAGGTGAAGTAGAAGAAGAAGGAAAAAGGATAGGAGCAAGAAAAAGAAAAGAAGAAGGAAAATGAAAAGGGAGAGGTGAAGGAGAATGGAAAGGAGAAGGTGAAGAAAAAGGAGAAGAAATAGGGCAAATTCAGAAGGAAGAGAAGGAGAATGAGATGGTTGAGATGAAGAAGATAAAGATTAATGATAAAAATAAATAAAAAATGGAGATGTAAAGGTGATAAAGAAGAAGGAGAAGAAGAGGGATAAGAAAAAATATAATATCAAATTCTAAAGTTGTAGAAATAAGTTATGTGCAAGTTCTAAAAATGCAGAACTTATTGAATCGGGCAACCTGCTAGTGATTATTACTGAGCGATGTACTCACCCAGTAGCTTTGCCCAATTGAAAACTGGCAATCTCTCAAACAAATCTACTAATTGCGTTTCAAAGAATACATAAAGGTGGGTCTCGTTCTCAAATTTGCTGTAACAAACGACATAGTCATTGAATAAGTCTGAATAAGATTCGAACCCAAGGCTGCACGAAGCCAGCCAGAGCCTTATCTTATCACAGACAAGCCCTCTAACTAACTGCGCCACCAGAGCCGCCGTGCGCTCTGTTTTTGATCATATTTTTTTTAAGTTTATTGTATCACATTACAGTAGTTGTATAATAAATCTATTTTACTTTACTTTACTTCTTCAGTCCTCGCCACTATATAGTCACATTTCAACACTACAGTCACATTTCAGTACAGGAGTCAGACTAATCAGGATTCAGAATTTCATCAAAACTGTGTCTAAATGAATGTTGTGCAATAGTCACATCAGCTGATTCATACATTTTGAAACCAATTTGAATTTCAATTCAGAACCGAACAAACATGCATTCTATATGTTACGGTATGTTAGTGTAAGTATGTTAGCCTCGTCTCCACCAACCGAACATGCTCGACGAACAGTTTTCGCTGGAAATATCTGATGTCGCCAAACATTGTTTGGTGTGGACGCCTTCTCAAACATTATGATCTTGTGGTGGGGGTAATGGCGGAAACCTGTTGTGGTTGTCACTGTTCGCTCACAGACCGAACATTTCAATTGAACTCACAAACATGTTCGGTGACCAATATGTTTAATGTTTGTCCACTTTTTGTGTTCACCAACAATGTTCGGGAGACATGTTTGGTTGGTGGAGACATGGCTTTAAGTTATCCGATTTTTTGCTATGTGTTAAATTAGACACAATATATTGGTAATCGTGGATAAAATATTGTATGTAACGTTTGAATTTTGCCTATAAGCCACTCATGCGATGCAGCTTATCTCACTTGTGGCTTAGGAGAGGCAATCAAAATACAATCGTTGCATAAAATACTATAATAATATTTATGAATGCTGAGAGCCCAATAATATAAATGAATGACATGGTGACATACATTCAAATAATGAATAATAAGACTTGAAGTTGTCACAACCACATTTATATTTGCCACAGATAAATGTGGTTGTGACAACTTCAAGTCTTATTACTCATTATGGATATCTTTCACAATATCACCTTCACCACTACAAAGATAACATGTAACTAACCTGAATGGCTCTTGTAGAATATTTGTTGTGTCATATTTATACATTATACTTTCACAGGCTGGCAGACAATTACAGTCATCCAGTACATCTGCAAAGAAACGAGATACATAAATCATTGTATATGTGATGCTGAAAACTAAAAGGGACCATGTATGTCTCAAAATTTAAAAAAAATATGGTATATTCATGCCACATTTAAGGAATAAAATTCCTAACAATTTGGTGTAAAAATCTTCCAAATAAGCTATCTAAACAATTGGCAGAGTTATGAATGTTATGATAGTTTGAATGTATGTTACTGGAAAAGGGGTTTTTGAGAAAAATGCATGTTGCTAGAGTTGAGGTAAGCAGATAAATGTTCAGTTCACAGCCACTGGAATAATGTTGTCACAGCTGTTTAGAGGCAGTATGCGATATATAAACGCCGGGGCGGTATTTTTTTTATTGCTGCTGTACGCATTATAGTGATTAAAAGCAGTTAGTTGCTATTTTATTTTAAAATAAAACCTAAAAAAATATTATAAGTGAAAAGGAACCATTTGTCGTCGATTTTTTAGCTCTTGTGCAAAAACAGAAACCGTACCGAATGTCGGGAATGGCTAAATAAGAAGATACATTGTTCTTAGGTCGTTTTAACTGACTAAAATGCCACTAGAAAGCAGTAATAGCAATAATATTTTGGGACTATTTCGTTCATGAGGAAAAGGTACCAAATGTCGCTTTAATTCCATAACGACATTTGGCGCCTTTTCTCCAGTGACAAACATGTAAGAAAATAAATTTTTAACCTAAATAACACTTGTTCGTGGACATATAAACAAAGAAGATTGTTAAAAAAATATGTAATTTTATTCCTTGAAATGTCTTTTAGTTACAGAAAAGTTATAAAATGCTTAAAATCACTTGTAGGTAAGATTAATTGCCCCCAAAAACCAAAAAAATTCAACTTTGAACCCCCATATTTCACAAAATAATCAACAAAAAAAACTTTTTCTCACAGTTATAGATAAAATTTCAAAGCTCTCATAACATCCAATACGATAAACTATGCAAAAATTTATTAGCAAACACTTAAAAAGGCAATGCCTTCTCCACATTACAGGAATTGAATTTGTGTAAGTTTTTCTTCCTATTCTAACCAAATATCCCGAAATATTAATTATTTATTAATTGACTAAAATAGCAATGAGCTTAAATATAAAGCCATCAGGCCATATAAATGAATTATTTAAAAAAATGGTAGAATATTAGCCTAAGCCTGTTTATTTGAATTTTCATTCACTTGATAATTTAAAGTAAAATTTGTTAAATTGTTCCTCTAATAATAGGACTTAATATCAGTAACAGTTCATCGTCATCAGTGTAGTAGTCAAAATTTTGAAATAGGTGGGGTTATTGGTGATCTGGGGGCCCGACATAGCGAAAATTTTGATTAAGTACGGTACCTATTACCTTGACATCATCAAATTAATTTTAGACTGTTTTAAACTTTCTACCATTTATTAGTTCCCTTTTAATGCTCCAAGTTATCATTTCTATTGAATTAATGTTATTAATTATTATACTTATATTATATTATAAATTATTATTAACATTCTCAGTCTTTATTTTTTCTTCTCCATTTTCGTATTATTATTTTAAGTTTCCTCCAAGTGTTTTAATTCTATTATTCATATTTTATTACATCAATTCATGCCATCTTTGTTGGATCCTATGATACTACCTGTATCATAATTTCACAATGAAATTATTTGCATGCAGTATTATTTCTAGAGATATTTTTTGTATCATTTTATTTTTTGTACTTGATATTCAAGTTGAAATAAGTATTTTTTCTTTGTAACTTCTTGTTTTCTCTCTTAAGAATTGTTTGTTTTATAATTAGGCCTACAGTATTATTATGTTTTATCATGTATAATTTTTTTCTCTTTTTCTGTGTATTTTTTCTTTGTATTTGCGAAAATAAGGATTATTATTATTATTATTATTACAGTACTATTATTATTATATACAGTATCTTTATCCACATTCCCATTATATCTATTTGGGAAGTGATAGCCGCGAGCCGTAGCAGGTATCTGTTCAATTAGATAGAGATAAGCTGCGTTCTTCGGTTCTTGTAGGTCCTGTTTGTAACGGTGACTGATTAGATTGGCCAGCAAAAAAGACACTGTTCTCTGCTGTAAAATCACTTCCGGTATTATACTATGAATTGTTAACATTCTCAGTCTTTATTTTTTCTTCTACATTTTCGTATTATTATTTTAAGTTTCCTCCAAGTGTTTCAATTCTATTATTCATATTTTATTACATCAATTCATGGCATCTTTCTGGGATCCTATGATACTCCTGTAGGCTATGGGGACATAATTTCACAATGAAATTATTTGCAAGCAGTATTATTTCTAGAGATATTTTTTGTATCATTTTATTTTTTGTACATGATATTTAAGTTGAAATAAGTATTTTTTCTTTGTAACTTCTTGTTTTCTCTCCTAAGAACTGTTTGTTTTATAGTTTGGCCATTTTATAGTTTTACATTATTATTTTTTATCATGTGCCATTTTCTTTGTCTTTTTTCTGTGTTTTTTCTTTGTATTTGCAGAAAAAATTATTCAAAATTTAAAAATTATTAAAGATTGTTATTATTATTATTATTATATACAGTATCTTTATCCACATTCCCATTATATTTAGTGTAGGCTATCCTCTATCATGTGCCATCCCCCCCCCCCCCCCTAGATCCACTGATGTTGAGTAAATCCTATTGTTGACTCAGCATTTTGGGCTCTTGGTATTTGGTGCGAATAAAATTGAACATTTTTCTCAGGCCCTCGGACTCTCGTCGACTCAACAGATCAAAAGTCGACTCCAGTCACAAAACAGAGTCCACTGACACAACTTTATTCACACCGACATTGTTTAACCTTCATTGAACGATAAGGTCATGACCTAAAGCAGGGGTGCCCACCTTCCCCCCTAAATTTAGCATCATCCCCTCCATAAATTAGGCACCCCAAAAAATGCGAAAAAATAAGCCCC
This sequence comes from Conomelus anceps, assembly GCA_948455865.1. Lineage (NCBI taxonomy): Eukaryota > Metazoa > Arthropoda > Insecta > Hemiptera > Delphacidae > Conomelus > Conomelus anceps. Next base: position 152,070,406 of record OX418216.1, read on the forward strand.
CCCCGCGAATTCTTTCTAAAACTAAAAGAAGATTTATATAAGTATTGAAAAAATTCAAAAACAATCGATAAAATACGGAGTAGAGGGGGAGAGAGGCTTTTGCTATGTCAACAAAGCGTTTTGCACTGAGTCGCGGTGTAGCTTGTGTCTGTGCCACGCGTTATCATTGTCTATCACAGTAGTGGCGCCATTCCGTGCCCCTCCCTCTTAGCTCTCACGTCTCGCTAAGCTTGAATAATGACTTCCTGCAAAAATCCTAAACATAACTATTTTAACTAATTCATATTCAATAATATAATACTACTACTACTACTACTACTACTACTACTACTACTACTACTACTACTACTACTACTAATAATAATAATAATAATAATAATAATAATAATAATAATAATTATTATTATTATTATTATTATTATAAATCTATGGTCATTAATTGACATTCTATATGAAATTCGTAATATATTTTTGGGTGTCGTCATGTTAAACACGGTTTCAATCTACTTTACCACCCCACAAACGTTTTTTGGAACCCCCCAAAAAATCTTCAATGACGCAGTCTGCGTCATAGCCCTCTCACTGTGGGAACCTCTGCCTAAAGTAAGAGAATTCGTTCTAAAAGTTACAGAGAATATTTTTAACAACCTTCAACAGAATGTCAGAAAACTGACAGCCCTAGGACAGTGGAGGGCATTTTCTATATTCAGGTGACGGCTATAGACTATAGACTTAGAAAATTATTGTAAAAATTGTAGAATCTAAAAATTGTGAGAACAATTAAAAAATTATTTTTGTTGAAAAGATATCGAAAATACGTTAATCTTACTATCCATACGTTCTTGTTGTAGCTTGAAAATCCGTTTCGTTTGATCAAACAAACATTTCAAACCAGTTATAGAACATTCTGAAAGTGATCCTTCATCTGAAAATAAACAGATGCAATCAAAGCATTCCTTTGATTTTTAAATTTTAAAGCATGGAATTCAAAGAACCGAGATGGTTATTGAAGTACACAAAGATAAATGAGACCTTTCACACTGAGATCCAATGAAAAAGGTGGCCACCAGCAGAAGAAATTCCTTTTTAAAATGCTTAGAATCAAGTGGGAACTTTCAAACGGAGACTCCATGCAACAGGAGACCGTCTGAATGGGAAAAGCTATTTGAAATACATACGAATAAATGGGACCGTACAATCAAGATCTAAATGCAACAGCTGTCCGTCTGAGCAAAGAACTGGTTTTTGAAATACACACAATCAAATAGCACCTTATAAACTGGATTCCATGTCACATGTGGTTGTCTAAACAAGAAGTTTGTTTTAAAAAAACACAGAATCAAATCGGACCTTTCACACTTGATTCAATGCAACAAGTAACCGTCAGTTCAAAAAGCTGGCTTTTGAAATACGCACAATCAAATTGCACCATATACACTGGATTCAATGAGGTGGCAGTCAGATTGAAAAGCTGGTTTCTGTAATACACAGAATCAAATGGAACCTTTCACACTGGATTCAATGCAACAGGTGGCCGTCAGTTCGAGAAGCTGGCTTTTAAAATGCACAAAATCAAATGAGACCTTTCACATCAAATTCAATACAAGAGGTGGCCGTCCGACCCCGACTGTTTAGACAGCTACCTGTTTCATTTCAAATGCCTGCCTCTCTTATTGTTGCTTTGATTTTCAGTGTGAAAGGTTCCATTCAATTTTGTGTAGTTCAAAAACCAAATTCTTTTTCCGACGGCCACCTGTTGCATTAAATCCAGTATGATGCCATTATTTGGTTGTGTGTATTTCAAAAGCCATGACTTCCTCTGCAGGCATAATGGGTTCTAATTTTGTTCTAGTTTTTATTGTATTTATATTTGAAGAATATAAAAATAAATTTGATTCGATTGTTATTCAGAACTGATATTCTCCATTTATATTAAATAAATGAGTGACCGATTAGATTGGCAAGCAACCAAGAAACGTTCTCTGCTGTAAAATCACTTCCCGGTGGTTCGGAACCCACCTAAAACTGTAGGTCCAACTCATCAATCACCATCATCAAACTTATATTACCCACGCACAGGTCTTAGACCTATGTGGGCTTCATCTTCCAAAAAAAAGTGAATAGTTTTGGTAAGTTAATTTTACCAAGCTCACTCACCACGAATTGAATGGAGGTATTCATAACATTGGCACGGTTGAACAGTCTTGTGCAAGATACACCGAAATATGCATTCCTGGAAGCTGTATGGAATATGACGGTTATGCTTTGTGTATGTGAAACTTCTATTGCATACATTCCAATTATCTTTAAACGTATTAATCTCAATTAGAGGTTTGATGCTGACTAGCGAGATCTGTTTATGAGCTGCCAGAGTAACTGTACCTCCGAAATCCTTGTATGGGTGAGAACGTGGATCATAGATCACCACCTGCAATTAGATTGAAAATGAGGTGCTTGCACAGTGGAGCATACTCCCGAAACCAAATAATAGAGATGTTGCGCAAAAATCTGCTAATGCCAATAAATACAAGTCACTTGTACATTTACGAGTGGTACAATCATGCAACAAAGAGGCTAGAATGATTAAATTGATTGGTTTCTTACAAATAATGATGACACAGTGATGATATTGATGATGTTACAAAGAATAATACAGACGATGCGTCTCACACTGGCGAAAAGGATTTTCCCTTTTGCTGGTGTATTTGCCATGGTAGGTAGGTATTTGCCATGGTAGGTAGGACCTACCATGTGATAAATAGGATTATTTTAGTTTTCTCTATTTTTATTGTATCAATAATTGATAATTATAGCTGATTTTGTCTTTTTTATAAGTTTTAGTGCGGTAGTTTATTTTGTAGAGTTTGTTTGTAATAATTTTTGGCAAATAAATTCATTCATTCATTTACCGATTAGATTGGCCAGCAAAAAAGACACTGTTCTCTGCTGTAAAATCACTTCCCGGTGGTTCGGAACCCACCTAAAACTGTAGGTTCAACTCATCAATCACCATCATCCAACTCATTACCCACGCACAGGTCTCAAACCTATGTGGGCTTCATCCACAAAAAAAAATCAGAGTGATATGTAATACAGTATATGAAGAATCTAATATTAAAACTGATACAGTATTTCTCTTTAAATTATGATTTTTACTCACTTTTACTGGAGGAATGCATTTCACTTCTCACTTCTAAAGGCTAATGAGGCTTCTCTTCAGAAGTGAAAAGCATCCCTCCAGTATAAGTGAGTAAAAATCATATATTAAAATAGAAAGACAGTGTCAGTTTAATATTAGATTGTTCACCAAGTATTTCGTCATGGAAAACATCGCAGAGTATATACCGGTTAAGAATGAATGCAGT